>VDFB02164212.1:0-37622 GCA_007258455.2 Sequoia sempervirens
ATTTTGAACCAGTTAAAACTCAAGAGATCACCTTGTTGGAAAAATATCAAATCAACTCTTGAGAGGCTGCCACTGAACATCATAGCTCATTTAGGTACACTGAGCATGTGCACAAGAAATATTTTCTCAAATCATCAATCACAAAGATACGAGGTGTCAAAGTTGACCACCTTGAAATACTGTCAGGAGTGCAGATGCAAAACTGAAGAAATTGCATTTGGTTTTGATCTGCTAAAAATATCAAATCAAATCATGATGCTCTGAAAACTGACATGTGAGCTCATATTGGTATGGAAAATGCAGAACAACAACCATTTTGTCATGATAGTCATCTGGTTGCAAAATTTAAGCTCAAATGGGAAGTTACTTTGCAAATCTAAACATTTGCAAACAACAAAAAAGTGTCAAAACCCTCTAGCTTCACTTTTCGAAACCCTGACAAAACTCATTGTGGGGAACTGAAAATTGATATGCCTACTCACATAGGACACATGAGCGTGTCTGCAAAGGGATTTTTCTTAGAAATCAATGGGCTTCAAAATATGACCCTCCAAAGTAGGTCATTCAGGCAAGTTCATCAGGTGCACTTCTGAAAGGGCAGAGGCAAAATTTTTGATATAGGCATCTCAAATTTGCAAAATTTGAGAGTGCCAACAGACAGGATGACAATAATCAAGAGGGTAAAGCCCCCAAGATCAAGATCCTATGGAAAACCAACATAAGACAAAGGAACATGCTCGCAGATGATATATGAAGCCATAACCAAATTGCAAACATACACCTTCAAAGACAAGAAAGGTAAACTAAAAGGAAAGGAAAAAGGAAAAATTGCACAGATCGCTTTTATTGGCCATTCAATGCAGTTGGATCTGTTCTAGGTTGTTTGTCTAAAATTTTGCCAAGTGGAACGTATTGTCCACTATGCAAACAAAATGCACACCTCACAAGGGCTAGTGGAGCTAGGGTGTCCACTAGGTGAGTTCTAAAGGATCCTCATATCAAAGCCATACCTCCATGACTTTAATAAGGTACAAAAATGCATGCTCACATGGGCTAGTGAAGTAGGAGCTAGGGACCATATTAAAGCCACACCTCCATGACTTTAATAAGGCACAAAAATGCAACAAGAAAGAGGAATGCTCATAGGGAATTTTCTTAGTTCATGTGAGGTCTCATCTTAGGGAACATTGTGCTTAATGTCTCCAAGAGAGGAAAAATGCAAGGTCTCATCCTAGGAACATTGTACTTAATGTTTCCAAGAGAGGACAAGTGCAAGGAAATATCATGCTCTCGGAGGAAATCAAACCCAATGACACCACCAAGAAAGGAACACATCACAAGAAAAAAGAAAATCACACAAGGAACATGGAAATATATGCAAACAAATACATCATTCCAAAATAATGCCAATGTATGCCCCCACTTTAAAGAAATTGCTAACACCATGCTGTGAGCAATTACTTTAAAGTAGTAGAGGATGAATGCTAACAATAAAGAGGATATGAGAGCTTATTTGGAAAGCCCTATGCAAAGTCATGTTTTTTATAAGCTATGTCATGAAAAAGGTAGTATGTCACATGTGAGCCAACTTAAGGAATATTGTCAACCACATCCCAAGCTTTCTCTTACATATACATCAAAGACGGTCAACTAGCCCCCACTTAGTGTAGGACAAGGATGAGCCAAAATGATTGATGAGAAACATGCTAGAGAAAAAATCAATATCAATTAGAGGAATTAGGTGCCCCCCACATAAGGAAGAACACCAAAATCCTTAAGATGTTGAATTTTTCTACTCAAATCCTTACATTCATTAGTATAATGACCATGAATTCTATGATATGCACAAAATGAAGTCTTGTAATAGAATTTCTTTCATGTTTTTGGAGGGAGAGAGATCAAACGATCTTGGAGGAGTCTCATCAAGATACTCTCTTGATCGAAAGTTGAGGATGTTGCTTTATTTTGTGACAAAGATATCTCTTGTTTAGTATTAGTTGTCATACCTACACAAGACTCTTTAGATTGTGAAATTTTGTTCTCTCCTTTACTAGAGGGTGTAAAATCTAACGAATTCAATCATAAGTGTTTTATGTGATGAAATTGACATTAAGTGAAGATTTATTTGTTTGTTTCATTTCTTGTAAAGGATAAAGACCACTAGTGTCTATCAGCTCAGGGTGCACTACTATTGAATTCTGTTTAGAAGGATGTTTTGTGAGTGTTGATATTAAGTGAAGGGTTGTTTGTGTCTTTTGAGGGACAATAACCAAGACCACTATTATTTTCTTGAGTGTGCAGTTCTATAGGGACACAAATACCTTTTTCTCTAGCACCACATCCTTTTCCACTATATCCAAGTTGTTTCATAAGCTCATAACCTTTTTTGTAAAGATTTTTCATTTCATTAGGATTTGGTGGTTATTGCTAGTCAACTTTTTTAAAGTTTTTTGTGTAATTTGTAGTCTTTTCTTCTGAAGTGGTTGAGGTGGATGCTTTTGAAGGGTCTTCTAAATTTTGTGTTGATAATACTACTTTTTCTTTTCCCTTGTTAGAGTCTTTGTTGATGATCTTGTATTCTCCCATGAATGTATGCTTGAAATATAAGGAACCCCAATCATCTTCTAAGATCTTCGTGATTTCCTCAATTTTTTTTTCTTTGTCTTTTTGTTGTGCATGTTGCACTTGCGTAGTTGGTGGCAATGTTTTCAAAGGATTCTCTTTACCTTTCTCAATGTTCAAAGAACTGTATGGTTCAGGATTAGCTTTGATTGTATAAACTTTGTTGTTGTAGACATATTTCATGATACAATGAAGGGTAGAGGGAACAACATGCATCTCATGAATCCATGGTCTTCCTAAAAGAAGATTATATGAAATATCATTAGGCATAACATGGATCAGGATTTGTAATGTAACTTTTTCAACTTTTATAGGTAATGGGATCACTCCAAGTGGTAATTTTCTCACATTATCAAATCCATTAATAGATAAAGATGCGGGTTGGATTTTGGATTTATCAACACCAAGCTTATCCAAAAGGTTCACACTACACACATTTAAGGCTGAGCCATTGTCAACAAGGGTTTGATTTATCCCTACCTTCTTGTATTGAGCTACTATCATGAAAGCATCACATTGTTTGTGCACTTCTAAAGGGGGGAGTTCACTTTGGTGGAAAACAATGTCAACATTTATTCCTTAAATCATGGATGCTATGTCATTCAGTTGTGCATTAGAAGGGATATGAATTTGTTGTAAGACACTTTGAATCATGTTATGATAGTGGGGGGACACTTGGATAGGGTCCCATAAAGATATCTTAGCAGGAGTATTCTTAAGTTGTTCGACAAGATCAAACTCCTTTCCATTTTGTGAAGGAAAATGAGGGGGACCTAGTAAGATGGGATTAGGCAATGAGAGGGATGTTGAAGGTGTTTGACTTGGTTGTGGATTTTTCCTAGTGTTATATGTATGAGCAATGGTATTGTAACTTGGTTGCTGTGAAACATTGTTTTTAGGTGGTTCAAGGATAAGGACATGTTTGTTTTGAACTTGAGGTTTGTGAGAGGGTGGATAAATGATAAGTTTAGGCTCGAGAGAGTAATCCAAGGGATATCTAATGTGCATAACCTCAGAATAATTATTGTGATTTTCATGATCTCTTAGTGAAGATGAGTCTAATGTTACTTCATCATCTTCATCTAAGGAATTAATATTGTCAATGTTCTCATTTTCTTCCACCGTTATATCTTCCCTAGTGGGAGAGTTTCTAGGAGAACTACAAACCAAATGTTCTTGACATTCAATGGCCGGTTCTTCTAAAATGGATTCATCACATGTAAGGGAGTTATCAATGTGTGAATTGTCTTGTTCATCAATAGTGGGAATATTAGGAGAAATCTCTATTTGATTATTATGATTTTTCATGACTTTATCCTTTTTATCTAAGGTCTCATTTTCTTGTGCCATAGTTTCTACCCTAGTAGGAGAGCTTTTAGGAAAGTGAAAAACAAGAGGGTCATCACATTTCATAGTTAGATGTTGTAAAGAAGCTTCATCACAAATAGGGGAGGCATCAAGGGAAGGATAACTATGATTTTTATGTGTGCCAATGATTGGATCCTCCTGTTTAAATAGACCCTTCCAAATGTTAGGAACATTAGGAAGGAGAGAAATAATGGTATAACTCTCAATCATTGGATCTCTTGATACCAACATATCCTCCTTACAAATGTGTTTTTCATGATCATTTACGATTGTATCCTTTTTTATTAAATCCTTCCTGAAATTAGAGGTGGTGTTGGGATATGAATAGACACTAAGTAAAGTGGTAGAAATGAATTCATCTTCTATTGTTATACTATCTTCCCAAGGGGCCAAGGGGAATGAGGAGAAGGGAAAACAAGACCTTCATGATTGTCAATGATTGTATCTTCTTTCACCAAGATACCATCATCACTAAAAAGAGAGGTATCGAGAGAAGTAAAATTATGATCATCATGGTTATCTATGTTTGTATTCTCTTCTAACACATCATCCTTACAAATAGGAGAGATGAGAGGGGATGTAAGTTTAAGTCAAACATTGAAATTTTCACTCTCTTGCGCTAAGAGACTCTCATAACTAGGGAATGCATTGAATGAATGACTAACATGCTTATTGACTAAATTTTTCCTTGCAAACTTGGAAAAGACCGAAATTAACATTTTTGAACAATAATCTATGCAATCTTAAAATGCAATGTTAAGGTCTAGAATGAAATGCAATTTTTAGATTTCAACCAAGGTAATGTACTGATTACTTTATACAATGATCTGAAAATGAAATGTTATAAATGCAAATTTGTAATTGAGAAATCCATGAAATGAAGCACTTTAAGCTAGTTTTAGTAAAATGTATGAAACAAAAAGTCAAATAATTGGAAAAAATAGCCAATGCGGGCAAACAGAAGCACAAAAATGTTGATTCAAATCTTGAAAACTATAATCTAAAATTCCACAGGGACTAAGATGCCAGGGAGGGCGTCTTAGTCCTCCTGATGAAATTGAAGGTTTTAAAAGCTTAAACAGATAGAAAATCACTCAAACAAGGCATTGCAACAAAAAACCATAGAGGGACTAAGATGCCACCAATGGCGTTTTAATCCCAAGAAGGGTTTTTTGTAGAAAATCAGACAATTCTGGGTTGATAACAGTGTTCCCAGGTTGCCTATCCCCTGGGACCTAATGTTGAGAAGAAAAAAATTGTGCAAATGAAGGCTAGAAAAAGTAACTAAGGACAAGCAATTAGATGCAAAAGTGAATGCAATTGTTTTCAATTTTGAATGCAATAAGAATGTTTGTAAATGCAATGAAGATGATGAACAATGCACTTTTTTGTTTTTCAATGAAATGAAATGATGCAAGAAAGTAAGAATGCAACCTATATGCACTTGCACTAATGCAAATATAGGAAACCCTAAATGCAATTTTACTAATGCAAAATGTAGGAAACTCTAGATGCACTTTCACTAATGCAAGATGCAATGCAAGAATGAATGCAATCTAGATCTAAGATTTTAATGAAATCCAAATCAAAAAATGAATGCTCAACAAGGCCGGGTTCACCAAAATGATGAGGAGGAAAAATGGATATATTTTGGGATATCACACTTTTCTCACTCAACCATTCACTAATGTCCTAAGAGTCCTAATTGGATTGACTAACAACCTCACAATGTGAGCCAATTCTCAATTAGGAGGGTCCTCAGAAGGGGTTCTTTAAGTTCTAAGGGGTTCACCACCAAGCAAATGCTTGGAAAAGAAAATCTTTAAAAACACACTATGATATGCAAAATGACCTATAACTAGAAATGTAAGCTAAATGAAAGATGAAAATGATGAAATTATGCAATAGGGGGATATTATGTGTGCACCTGGGAAATCTGGAGATGCCATGAGGATTCTGGAAATGCAAAGAGGCTACCAAAATATGCTGTGGAGGACTAGCACACCCAAGATGGTGTATTAGTCTCACTGCTATTTTTTGGGGAAATATGAAGTCTTCAGATCTCATAACTGGATCTCTGAAAATATCTAAAAAATGAGCCTAAGAGGACTAAGACGCCCAAGATGGCGTATTAGTCCCATTCTAAATTTTTGAAAACTTTGAACAGGATCCTGAGCTCCAAGGTTTGCACTAGCTTCCCTTTTGATCTCAGGTTCTTAAACTTCTAAATATGGCCTATAGGTGAGTTTCCGTGAAGATGAAAACTTTGTAATTTAACTTTGCAACTTTGCACTCCAAATGATCTTCAAGTCTTCAACCTAGATCTACAATCACAAATATGCAAAATGGGAAAAACTTTTTGTTTGTTAGTGAATGGGGGTTTTCCTTGGTCAAACCCCTTGTTGGTAATTAAACCTTGAAATGAAATAAAATAATGAAGGAAATGATGAGTGAACAACATGAAATGCTACAACTCACCAAACCCTTGTAAATTCTACAAACTTATGTGTAATGGTTGTAATGGATATGGATCTTGAATGCTTGAAGGATAGGACTTGAATTGCTTGATTGAATCAAAACCCTACATCACAAATGTTAGCACAACAACACACATGATGCAGGAAAAATCTTTGATATGATGCTTGAATATGAAAATGGCTCCAAATGCTTGATGAATATGCTCTTGAATGCTCTTGTGAAATCAATTATGCTATTATAAAAGATATCACAAAAGACTTGGGATGAAATGAATGAAGGAACCTTGTATTTATACTTATCTATGCTTAATATCTTGAAATTATATCACACCAAGCCGACATATGAACTCATTAAATAAAGGAGGCTAAATACTGTAAGAATTTGAAATTAAATCTTGAAAATGACTCAAGGAGGACTAAGATGCCCTAGGTGGCATCTTAGCCCCAAGTCCTAAAAACTTGGGGCACAGACACCAAAAAGGGGCCCAATCTGGAGATGCCAAAATCAGGGACACATCGATGGAGTCATTAAATTATCATTTATGCATTGGAGAATGTCAGGATCAAATAGAAAAGTATGTCATTCAGAGGGCTTGTGGACAAAAAATAGGACCAATCAAGCCATAAAGAAGCATAAATAAAGCAAGGCGGACCCAAACAAGTGTGAAAATGCAAGGGTATGAATTTTAATACACTACAACAACTGAAAAGCAACAATGAATAACCAAACCTTTTTGCTTGTTTCCTAGCTCGTGTAGACATCCTCAAAGGCTAAGGTTGAGGTTCTACTTCAAAAATTTTAGAGCTGCTTGAGCTCTCATCATCATCAGGTCCATCAAGAGTATGTAGTTCTTCTTTCTTTGGAGTAGGTGGAATTTGAACTACCTCCTTTTGTTTCTCCTCTTTTTGTGGTTGTAGCTCAATAGAGGAAGGTTTCATCTCTCTGAAGATCACACTTCTACTATAGATAATTTTCTGAGCTTTTGGATCTTAAAGCTTGTACCCTTTCACATTGACACTATAATCGATAAAGATGCACTTAACAACTTCGTTCTCCAACTTAGACCTCTTCTCAATTGGAACATGAGCATAAGCTTCACAACCAAATACTTTGAGATGTCTCATTGAAGGATTCTTTCTAGACCATGCCTCCATGGGTGTATTTTCAACAAGTGTTGATGTAGGAGATCCATTTATCAAACAACATGAAGTGGCTATTGCTTCAGCCCAAAAATTTTGTTCAAGGATAGCACCACTCAACATACTCCTATCCCTTTCCATCAATGTTCTTTTCATCCTCTCTACAACTCCATTTTTTGGGGAGTGTAGGGAGTAGTCTTATGTCTCTCAATCTCGTGCTCTTTACAAAAAATTTCAAACTCTTGAAAAAAATTCACCATTATTATTAGTCCTCAAACACTTAATCTTTCCACTAGTCTAATTTTCTACCAAGGCCTTAAACTCTATAAACCGACTAAAGACTTCAACTTTACTTATGAGAAAATAAACAAATGTCCTTCTACTATAGCCATTTATGAAAGAAACAAAATATACAACTTTTGAAAAAGAAGGAACATTTACAAGACCAAAAACATCTAAATGTACATAGTCCAAAACCCCAGAAGACTTATGAGAACTAGAGTAAAAAGAAACACGGTGTTGTTTACCATACACACAATATTCACAATATTCAATCTCGAGATTACAATGATCAAGGCCTTCAACAAGGCTCTTCTTTTTTAGGGTTCTAAGACCCTTCTCACCAATGTGACCAAGTCGTTGGTGCCATAACATTGTCTTCTCTGTAGGAAGCTTCATTTCCATGGAATGAGCACCCTTAGGTACCCAAAATGCACAACCATTGGATGTAGTTGCAACACACTTCTTCTCTACATGATTTGATGGTGAGGATGAAGAATCCAAATGTCTCTTCTTCGGTGCATCAAAAGAAATATTGCACTGAAATGAACATGCATCCACTTGGTTCAAAGTTCCCATACGAACACCCTTAGCCAACACCATAGCTCCTCTTGTCATCTTGCATCCTCCACCAGAGAAAACAACTTGCATTCCTGAATCATTCAGTTTACTTACAGAAAGCAAGTTTTGTGCCAAACCCAGGATATGCAAGACACCATCAATCCCCTTCACTCTTCCATCATGGAATCTGATCTTGAATCTTCCATGGACAACAATTTCAAGATAAGAATCATCACCTAGGTACACCTTTCCACCATTGTATTCTTCATACTTCGAGAACCAATCTCTGTGAGAGGTCATGTGGAAAGATGCACCCAAATCTATCAACCAAACATCATCTGATGCATGGGATGCCAAGGCTACAATAAAAGATTCTTCATCATCTTGGGATGATTTCTTAGATTCAGAATCATAGAAAGACTTATTTTTCTCCTTCTTGCAATCTTTTCGAATGTGACCAAATTTGCCACAATTCCAACATCTTTCCTTGGACTTCTTACCATGAGACTTAGATCTCCTTGGATACTTTGACTTAGAGTTTTTATCTTTCTTCTTGATTTTCTCCTTTGTTCTACCACGAGTAGCAAGGGCCTCCTTATCTATCGTAGAAGATTTTCTTTGCATCTCTTCATATAACAACGAAGCAACCACCTCATCAATCTTGAAAGTGGTTGATGTGTTTCCAATAGCCATCACTAGGTGATCCCATTCATCTGGAAATGAACACAACAGGAGCATGCAACAGTCTTGATCATCAATCTTGTCTCCAATGGAACCCAGTTGAGCAACCAACATTTTGAAAGCATTTAGATGATTTGCAACAGATCCCCCATTTTCCATCTTTAGAGAGTACATCTTCTTTCTTAGGAACAACTTGTTTACCAAGAACTTGGCCTGATAAACATCTCCAAGTTTCTTCCATAAAGAAGCATCTATATTTTCCTCATGAACATTCAAGAGAATGGAATCAATCAAATAGAGTCTAATCAAACCCTTGGATTTTTTATCTAAGAGATCCCAATCTTCTTGTTTCATGGTTGTAGGTTTGGTTATGAAACTATAGCCCATAAATAACGATCTGCAAGTATGTCTTCCATCTTCATCTTCCAAAGCTCAAAGTTTCCTCCATTAAACTTTTCCATCTCGATCCTTCTAGATGTGTTTGTCATATTTTCCTACAACAAAGGTCACAAAACACCCTTCTGTAAGGCACCCACTGAATCAAAGATCAATGCAAAAAACCATTCTAACCCAACAAAGGGATCAAGGCTATCCAAGCTTTGATACCAGCTGAAAGGAAGCCTTGTACACGAAAGCAACTTCCTACACTAATCTAAGTAGGAGTGTATAAAAAAAATCATTTTAACACCTTTAAATAGTTACAGTAATGAGAAACACATAGGAATAGTGAAATAGAACAACTTGATGTAAGTTTTGATCTTAGAGAATTTCAGTAGCATAATGGTATGAGAAACAAAAATCATAGAAGAAAGATAGATAGAAGAGAAGTAGACAAGATATACGTGGGGAAAACCCTTTCAGGTAAAAAAACCCACCCTCCAAATGCACAATACTAATGTATTACTTCAAAGAAGAGTTACAATACACACCAAGCACAATTCTTCTTCAACAAATGCTTCACACTAAACATCTATTTAGGAGTCAATCCATCTACACTTCAATACCTGCAAACAAAACTATGCATTCTATAATGCAAGGCATCCTATTTATAGGAGATACAAACTTGTAGAGGCTTCTAGAAGAGTTTAGGCATCCAAACCCATGTGGCAATAATATCTCTTACCATAGGCATGATTTGGACACTTGTACAACATTCTCTTACACCTCTTACAGTTGTCATTACATGCAAAACCTTTGTTCAAGCTTGGGCACCTAGTTCATGCTAATAGTGGGTTATGAAAAATGTCATAGATATTGTCATAACATGTGCCATAATAGTTTTTCACACTTACAACACATTCAACAAACAGAGAATAAGTCAAACATGACTATCACACTTATTCTTTCACACTTTTTTCATACCCCACTAAGGAACCACACTTTCTCCATGCAAAATACACCTTATGACGTGTCATAAAATATGTCATAAAATGACACCACTTGTCCTAGGTCCATGATTCCAAGATGAGATTCCTACCTCCACATGTGATGAAGATGTGTCATATTACAGTCACCTCCAACGAGGATGCCACCTAGCAAGTGGGTCCCAATTAATGACATGATATGGTAGACAATTAAATAAAATAAATAAATACAATAATACATTAAATAATTTAATGTTAGGACTCTAACGCTGAAACACCTTATTCCAAACACCCTCAACCCTATACCCTCAATTTTTAAACCCTTAAACCCTTAACCCCTCAACCCTCTACCCTATACATTAAACCCTCAACCCTCAATCCTATACATTGGACCCTAAACCCTAATACCTCAACCCTATACCCTCAACCATCAACCCTAATCCCTCAATCCTATACCCTCAACCCTCAACCCTAATCCTTCAACCATTAATCCTCAACCCTTAATCCCTCAACCCTCTACCCTATACATTAAACCCTCAACCCTCAATTCTCAACCTAATACTCTTAAGAGACCAAAGTGCAAAAGGGAAAAAACCTTCAATCAGATGTTACTAAAAACTATGGCACTTAGAAAAATTTCATCTAAAGTTACATGATAACATAGGGACCCTCTACAATAACCTCTCTCATTTTTTCATATCTCCCATCCATTTTCCCGTGGTGACAAGTTCTCAGTCGATGGAAAAAGCATCAAATGCATGTAGTGTAAAGTTGCAAGGTGGTGTAATTTTTGTTCTGTTCATTGTGCAACCAAACTAAAAGTTCCAACATGTACAAATGGATAGGTTTTTGTTAGGAAAGGTCTTGTTTCACACCCCAACATGCCAGAACCTTTTGAGCTATGTTGTATCGATGATATCTCTTAAGAGTACAAAGTGTAAAACAACAACAAAATTTGATGACCTATTACTCAGAAATTGTAGCACTTAGAAACATTCTATCTAAAGGTACAAGATCATGTAGGGCCCCTCTATAATAACCTCTCTTATTTTTTCATATCTTTGATCCATTTTCTCATGGTGACAAGTTTTCAGTCAATGGAAAAAGCATCAGATGCATGCAATATAAAGTTGCAAGGTGGTGTCATTTTTGTTTTGTTCATCGTGCGACCAAACCGATAGTTCCAATGTGTCTAGATGGGTAGGTTTACACTAGGAAAAGTCCTATTTTATATCCTAGCATGTCAAAACCTTCCAAGATATATTGCACTAGTGATATCTCTTAAGAGACCAAAGTGCGTAAGGGCAACAAAATTTGATGAGCTGTTACTCAAATACCGTGGAACTTAGAAAGATTTTTTTTGAAGGTACATGATCACATAGGACCCCTCTACAATAACCTCTCTTGTATTTTCATATCTTCATCCATTTTCCTGTGGTGAAAAGTTTTTAGTCAATGGAAAGAGTGTCAAATGCATGTAGTGTAAAGTTGCAAGGTAGTGTAATTTTCATTTTTTTCATCATGTGAAAAAACCAATAGTTCCAAAACATATGAATGGGTAGATTTACACTAGGAAAGGTCCTATATTTCACCCCAACATGCTAGAACCTTCTGAGCTACATTGCATCGGTGATATCTCTTAAGAGACCAAAGTGAAAAAAGGTAGAAAAATTTGATGAGTTGTTAATCGAAAACTGTAACACTTAGAAACATTTCATTTGAAGATGTACAAAATTATGTAGGGACCCTAAAACCTAAACCCTAAACCCTACAACCTCAACCCTCAACCCTATACTTAATCCCTAATCCATCAAGCCAATATCTTAAACCCTAATGGACCTATACCCTATACACTTAACCTTGGACACTCAAACTTGAACACTATCCATTAACCCTCAAACCTCTACCCTATAACCTATATCCTCAACCATATACTTATGCCCTAAACCCTCAATCCTCATCCATAGGCCTTATACCCTCAACCTTAAACCCTAAACCCTATACCTTAGACAATCAATCTTGAACATTATCCCTCAATTGTAAACCCTCAACCTTCAACCCTATACCCTCAACCATATACTTAAGCCCTAATCCCTCAATCTTCAACCCTATACCTTAAAACCTAAACCCTACACCCACAAACCCTCATCCCTATACCGTATAACCTCACCCTTATACCCTAAACTTCGAATATTATCCCTCAACCTTATACTTAAAACCTAAACCATACACTCTCAACCCTTCACCCTATGCCTTATAACCTCAATCCATATCATAAACCATAAACCCAATATCCTAAACCCTAATCCCTATGCATTACACACTTAAGATTATACACTCAACAAGTTGAATATTATCCCTCAACTATGAACCCTAAACCCTTTACCCTCTACCCTGTACCCTTAACCATATACCTTAAACCCTAAACCCAAAACCTCAACCCTCATCCCTATAACCTTTTACCCTCACCCTTATATACCCTAAACCCTAAACCCTTATATACATACATACAACCATACATACATACATACAACCATACATATAAGCATACATACATACATACATATAGGCATACATATTGTAGTGTAGAAAAATGTATCCCTTTATATTTTCACACTTGTTTGGGCCCTCCTTGCTAAAATTGGGCTTTTTATGCCTTATTTGGTCCTATTTTACATCCACAAGGCTTAGTTAATGCATCTCTCCAAGGATAATCCCAACACATATCTTAAGACCAATCATAATTTAATGATTTTGGATTGTATGGCCCAGATTTAGTGATTTGGGACTCATATGCCACCTTGGGCATATGGGTCCCACCTAAGTTTTGGGGTCTGGTCCTGAATTTGGCATAGAACATAAAATTTCTTAAAAATTGTGTCCCATTATTAGCCTACTGGGACTCATACACCCCAACTGGCGTATGATTCCCACTTAGCTTGGACCTATTTTAAATTCAAATTCTTGGCAGGATTTTATTCTCCTAGATCTGATGTTGGCTTGTAGTGTTGTAATTTTGAAAAATTTGGCATAAACAAGTAAAATACAAGGTTATTTCACATATTTTCTCCTGGAAAGTTTACAAGTCATCTAACACTTTTTGAGATCAATAATTATAGAAAATTGGCGATTAAGAGAGTTTACAAGAGCATTCAAGAGCTGATTATCAAGCATTTTGGAGCATTATTCAAGATTCAAGCATCATGTCAAAGTCATCATGCATCATGTTTTTTTTAGCTAAAATTTGTGATGTAGGTTCTTATGATTCAAGCAAGCATTCAAGTCAAGATCCACAACATACAATCAAGAGTCAAGATCTACATTCATGCCATCCATTACATACAAGATTTCAGCCTTTGTTCCAAGGGTTTGGTGAGTTACAACATTACATAGTTGTTCATTCATCATTCCTTCATTATATTTCTATTCATTTTAAGGTTTGATTACCAAAACATGGTTTGACCAAGGAAAACCCCTATTCTCTAATAATCAATAAGTTTTTCTCATCTTTGATGTGTGATTGCAGGTTCATAGGTTGAAGATCAAGTGAAGAACAAGATTGAAGGAAAATTGTCAAAGTTGAAAATTTGCAAAGTTGTCATCTACATTGCAAGATCACAAAAAGTCACCTACATACTAGAGTTCAGAGTTTTAGACTTGGAGATATGGAAGGAGAGAAGCTACAGTAGATCACTAGAGTATATCAGAGTTTCAGATCAACCTAGATATTGGGACTAAATCGCCACTTGTGGCATATGAGTCTCAGTATACTAGATTTCAAGCATTTTCTGTAGGTCCTGGTTTAGTAGTTCTAAATTATGGTTTTGGCTTGAAACCCTAAATTGGGAATAAAGCACCCCTATTGGTGTATGTGTCCCAGTGTGCATTAAAATTCAAATTTTTAGGAGTGCAGACCTTGTTTCAAGCTTCTTCAGTTTTCCAGGTGCCCTCTGTCCTTTCTTAGTTCATTATTCTGATTTTCAATTTCATATCTTAGGTTGCATATACTTTAAATTTCCTTCTTTCCAAGCCTTTGCTTGGTGGTGAACCCCCTTTTGTCTTTAATCATGCCCTAGGACACCTTATTGCAGATCTCTTTCCCTAATTCCATCCCTAGATTGAGATCTCTAAGGTTTCCTTGAATGAAATATAAGGAAATAAGAGGAAGGTCCTAAACCCTTTTTATGTTCCATCTCCTTAAAGGTGGAGCACCCTATTTTCCCTCATTTCACATACATACATACATACATACTGTAGCACAAAAAAATGTATCCTTGGACATTTTTATGCTCATTTGGGTCTTTCTTATGGATGTTGGCCTAATTTTGCCTAGATTTAATGTTGTAATGTGGTCAACACATTCACATTAGCTCTTTGACCCAAGTGTGAATCAATAAGAATTCTATGATGTCTTGTAAAAGTGTTGTGAAGTGTTGTAACCCACTTTCATGCTTTTCTAGGACCCTTTTATTATAATTCACTTAAATAACCTCTTTTTATCACTTACCAAGCCTTATTTCAAAGTGTTGTAACAAAATTTCACGCTTTTCTAGGCTTTTCATCAATAATTTGACCCTTTCTTATGTTTAAATGACCCCTTTATGCACTTACAGGCCCTACTTAAGTGTGTTTCAGAGAATAATCCCACTAAATATCATTTAATGCACTTTAATTCCTGACACCCATTAAAATTTTCCTGGTGGGACCAAGTTGCCACTTGGGGTGACTTTTCCCACTTGGCTCAAAAATCAAAATTATTTCAAAATACTAGCAGGATATTATTTTCTAAACCTTGAGGTCGGCCTATGATGTGAGGTATGTGCAGGATCATGATGGGCCAAAAAGTGGCGATATGATGGGTATGTGGTGATGACATTTTTTTAACCCAAAATTGATGAAACAAAAGGGTTTTAAAGGAGATTCTCAACTTTCCACAAATATAAATTATGCTTTACTTTGAATTTAATAAATAATTATTATTCATTTTCTATTTGAATTATGACTAAGGTCCTGATTGATAGGCTAATTGAATTTTTTTTATAGCTTTCAAATGGTATCATATTTTTTGAATCCAAAACATCGTCACATTCTATGCTTTGCATACTATAGGATTAAAAAAAAATTGAATTTCATGAAGTTTTACCAAGTTAAGGTGGTCAAACATACAAGTTTTTATATTTTTAAAAGTTGTAATAAAAAATTCATAATTAATTATTTACTTGAAAAAATTACAAAAAATATGCATCACATCGGACATGAATCCTCTACTTATATCTAATTTTTTTTTTTTTTTTTTTTTATCATTCTATTGTGGTTAGGGTGGGACAAACACCTACTTATTTTTTCCTTGAAATTTAAATGCTATTGTATTGAAATTTCAAATTTTCACCAAATAGATTTTTTAATTTTAAATAAACCTAGTAGTTTAGAAACTACATTCAATTTACTATAGATTATATTTTACATATTTTGAAATAATATAGATAGCTTATTCAAATTTTTATGTCAAGTTGCCTAACTCGATTTTTGAATTTTTCCACTTATAGGGCCTGTTTTTTCTATGATGATCCTGCACATACCCTGACATGGTATTTTTGGGAAATTTTGTATAATCATGTATAGATATAGGGTTTTACTCTCATTTTCACCCCCAACCAATCAACATTCACTCATTCAAGCATTCAATCAATCATTTTAGTCATTATCAAGCATACATCCATTGGAGCCTCTACTTGCATATCTTTAGATTTCTTCTTCAAGGGTTTGGTGAGTTGTAGCATTGCATGTTGTTCATTCATCATTCTTTTTTAATTTCATTTTATTTTCAATGGTTTAATTACCAAACTAGGGTTTGACCAAGGCAAACCCCTATTCACTAACCTTTAACACTTTTTCCCCTCTTTGTATGTGTGTTTTGCAGGTCTTCTATGTAGATTTGTCAAAAAGCAAGGTGTTAAAAGGTGTCAAAAATTCATCAAAGTATTTCAAAGTCAACAAAACCCTAAAAGAAGCTTGGAGATCACCTACATACCAGATTCTGTAGATTTAGATCTGAAAACTTGTTAGGAACATAAGTGCAGTTTGAAGACTATAGATTCTTGTCCCAAATTTCTTGAGATTTAGAAGTGGACTAAGTCACCATTAGCGGAGAATTAGTCCCATTTCCAAGCCTGAAAATTGTTTTCTGTAGTTCTGGATACCCTTTTGGTTGAAACCTGTTCCAACAGAATCTCTCTAAAACAAGACTAAGTCGCCCTGGAGCTTGGCGTAAGTGTCCTAGTTGGCTTCAATGGTGAATTATGCAGGATTCTAGAGCTTCTCCGCATCACTTTCCAGCTTCCAGGTGCACCTCTCTAGTTTCATTTATTTTTGTTACAATTTACTTGCATTCTTAGTTCACTTTGCATATCACAATGTGTTTTCAAACATTTTAGATTTCTTTAGTTTTTATTCATCAGTCAATATCTTTTATCAGTTTTTAGCATCTAGGACATTATATTTAGGCATATTTCAATCATATTTGTATTATTCTTGAGTGAACCACCCATATATTTTTGGGATACCTTTCTCCTTTTAGGTGCAAAACCCTAGAAGTGCAAGAGAGTGCCTATCCCCAAAAAGTTATGGTTCACATGTACATACATACATACATACATACA
The DNA here is from genome assembly GCA_007258455.2 of Sequoia sempervirens. Classification (NCBI taxonomy): domain Eukaryota; kingdom Viridiplantae; phylum Streptophyta; class Pinopsida; order Cupressales; family Cupressaceae; genus Sequoia; species Sequoia sempervirens. The sequence goes on from VDFB02164212.1 coordinate 17,152, forward strand.
TACATACATACATACATACATACATACATACATACATACAAGTATACATTCATACACACATACATACAAGCATACATACATACAAGCATGCATTCATACATACATACATACATAAAGGCATACATACATACAAATATATATACAAACATACATACATTTAATAAACTTGCACATCAATAATTCCATGTGAGACATAATGTGAGCGTGTTATAATGCACTCACATTATGTCAAGCTTGAAAAACATACAACCAAATTTTGCAAACGGGAGCACAATACAAAGCAAGACATAACACAAGTGCGTTATAACACACTCATGTTATATCTTTCTTTGGGAATCCCCAAGCCTTAGGCTTGGAATTTTCTTTGGATTTCCAACCCATCAGCTTGGAGTGTCTTCCCAACATCCAAAAACGTGTTTTTTCCATATTCTACAAGATTTCATATAATCTCATTTGTGCTAACTGTCAGGTTTGCACGTGTTTCAAGGTTGAGAAAATCAAACACCTGGGTAATGTTAGGCTCTCTCTTAGCTATCTAACGATGTAATCTTTTTCACATTTTGACAATGTTAAGGATTTCATCTTTAATTTCTTTTGTTTGTGTGTCCATTTTTTGTCAAAAACTAGTGTTTGGTATTTTTTACTTTATTTTTTAACCATTCAATGAAATTTCAAATAAAGTACATTTTTATAAACTAGAATCCATTCTACACATATTTAAAAAATGATTTTCAATTAGTTTTAAAAATTATAAGGGTATGACCAAAATTCAATTTTTAAGGATGTGTCCACTTTGAAAATTAGCAAATCAAATATTTATTAAAAAATTATCAAAAAAATTGGGCATAAACTACATGTTGTTAGCTAATTTCTCACTAAACAATTTTAAAAATACCAAAAAAGTTAACTTTTGAGGGAGCCACAAAAGACACTATGTTATATTTTTTTGACCAAAATAACACCAATTTTTGTGGCTCCCTTTTTGAACCCCTTAATCTCTACCATTTTTTTTAAAAAATAGTAGTTTAGAAGTAGACTTGGAACACTACGAATATTTTTTTTGTTGCATCTTAAAATTTTGAGTGTAACTATCTTCAATTTATCATCCAAGGTTAGTATTTCCTAATTTCAAAAAATAAGTGGCCACTTAAGGCCCTCTTTTTGCCCCCCATCTTTTTGCACTTACCCAAAGAGTGAGTACTCAAGTTATGTACATGTGTATAAATATAATATAAACAGTGAGTATGTAAATATAAATATAGATAAATATAAAATAAGAATCAAATATATTAAAATGAATGTAAATGAAAAAAAGATGATAAATAAGAATGTAAATCTAACTTTATATAAATATGACATTTATCAATATATAATTATATTAAACAATTCCATAAAAAACTTAAACTAAATAAAAATTAACATAAATATATAAATTTCAAACACAACTATCCACATACCATAACATGGTGAGAGCATGACCTTGATCCACTCTCACTTCTCGTGATCTTTGATTGACTTTATTTCTAATCAATAAATCATGACTCATATCTAGATTATCATTAAATCATTACTTAGTTTCCAATAGTTGAGATAGATAAAGAAGATACAAAAATAAGCATATGGAATATGAAAGGGAGGAGATAAAATCAAACACACCTATACATACTATATGGTGAGAGCATGGCCTTGATCTACTCACACTTCTTGTGATATTTGAATGACTTTATTTCTAATCAATAAATCATGACTAAGATATCTTATCAATAAATCATGACCTAATCTCCAATGTTTGAGATAGATAAAGAAGAGACAAAAATAAGCATATGAAATATGAAAGGGAGGAGACAAAATTTCAAACACACCTATTGATATACCATAACATGAGGAGAGCATGACTTTGATTTTCTTACACTTTTTGTGATCTTTGAGTATCTTTATTTCTAATAAATAAATAATGATCTAATCACTAATATTTGAAATAAATAAAGAAGAGACAAAAATGAGCATATAAAATAAAAGAGAGAGAAAACATTTTAACACACCTATCTTTATCTACATACTATAACTTCATTAAAAGCATAAAGTTTTCACAGTCCATGATAGTATTGTAATAAGACTTCTGGATTGAAACAATGTCAGTTTTTTTACATCAACGTTTCGGATCATACTCCATGATCCATCACCAGGATGCAATTCAGATAGAGAGAAGAGTGATGAATCATGGATCATGGAGTATGATCCGAAATGTTGATGTAAAAAAACTGACACAGTTTCAATCCAGAAGTCTTATTACAATATAAATTTATTTCTAATCTCTCTTATCAATAAATCATGGCATATCTCCAATGTTTGAGATAGAGAAGATAAAAAAGCATATCGAATAAGAAAGGGAGGAGACAAATTTGAGTCTTGGTTAATACTGCATTATTAGGTGGGGTAAATTTGGTTAGGTGTCATCGCCCTCTAAATCAGAGTCGTTTTCATTTCCATCATCTCCCATTTCTAAATTCAAATCATTGATAAAATCCACTATAAAATTTTGATTAATTTGGGCTTTACCCAATCATTCCACGCTGGTTGTGATAGGAACTAGAATGGCTTACAACCATATTTTTTCTTTGTTGCTTTTATTTGTGCTGGGCAGCATTGGAAATGGAAATGAAATTGGCGAGACCAACATGGTTTTCTACGTGCAGGGAAACAATGCCACAGAAATAATAGTGGGAGGAGTGAACGGATCTTCTTCAGATTTTGGTAAGTTTGGCACCGCTGTGGTGATGGATGTTTTTGTCACTCGGGAACCTCAAAATGACTCGAACGTGATTGGTAAAGCTAAAGGAATATATTTATTTGCAGACGCGAGTGGAGTTCGACCTTCTAGCCCAATGCTAATTACTATTCTCTTTCAGAATGATAAGAACAACAGTGACAGCTATGACACATTGCAGTTGCAGGGAGTTGACGACTTATATGGATCGCAACGTGAAGTATCAGTAGTTGGAGGCACTGGGAAATTTAGATTTGCCACTGGGTATGCGATCATCACCACGGAAGCTGTTGATGTTTCACTTTCTGTTCTCAAATTTGACGTCACAATTCGGCCATTAATGGATTCCTGCAGCTTTTGAAACCAGGGATTGGTTTACAGTTGCAAATATATGTTTAGTTTGTCCACGGGACTTCCAGTCATACGTCCAAATTGTGTCGTGTCAGTTTAGCAGTATAAATAATGGGAATAAGTTTCCTTACTGTTTAGTTCAGATTTGTAGCTCTCTGTGTGAGGAAAAATTATTAGGGTTTCTTTTGAAGTCTCTAAATGACCTTGTATATTCACAAGCCAAATAGATGTTGATGGCAAGTAGTATAAAATGGTAACAATGTATATGTAGTGTATTTTTATTTTAAATTGTTTTTTTTTTTAATTTAAAAAAAATTATAATAGGTTAATATATGTTTATAAAATTTGAAAAAAAATATTAAGATTTGGAGATTACATTATTTAAAAACAAGTAAAAAGTAATATATAAGATAAGTGTATAGAAATGAGGGAGAAAAAGAGGGATAAAAGTTAAACTAGAATCTTGATGAGTAATTCAAGATACCTATGCTCAAAATTTGAAGATGTGATAAAAATAGAATTGTAGTACTAATCTAGTTACTAAATTTCTAAGGCTTTTTAAAAAGTTAATAAGATTGACAAGGTAAAATGCTAAGTACACGCAAAAATGCTTATGCTTTTATTACTAAAATATAACATACATCTCATGTGTGCTCTCATTTTTTTGTTGCATTAAGTATTTTCAAAACTAATTAGTAGAAATAAAGCTAAGAGTGAGCACTCCAAATTATGTATTTTTTAGCATTTTTTTATATATTTTTTAAGTGGATGTATCTTTAAAAAAGCATCACTAAGTGTGCATGTTGTATAATTTTAACCAAATTATTAATTTTTTGAGTTTAGTTTAGTTTTCAAGAATTGAAAAACCCCTCTAGTTCATGAAAACCTTAATTCAACAATTCACAAAAACCTTGGTGAAGAACAACTACAAAATCCCCTATTTCAATGCCTCGACATCCTCTTGGGACACAAGAAAACATCCTAGGGAAAATATAAATAACTTGAAACTTTAATTAAAAATTTGATAGATCCAAGTGGAACAACCTCCCATTGATCTACCCTTTCCACTTCACTAAAACCTATCCTCTCTCACATAGATTATGTAAGTGGTCAAAATCAACATCTATGCAAACAAGAGGGAAGATGCAAGATAATTTTATGTTGGCAAGTTATCCTATGAACAAGTAAAATTAAAAAATATTGAAATCTAACTTGTGTGCATTTTTCACTAACCCGTGAACTAATGCACCGCTACACAATAATTTGAGGAGGTTCCCTATCCAATGGTTTCAACACCAAGGGATAATTTTTTTTTTTTGGGATAGGTAGTGGATGGTTTCTTACCATCCTGCATGCAACAACAATGAGGTCTTGTAGTACTTTTTGAGGAAACTCTATTGCGAGTTTGTCTTCACATGATAGAAGAGTAGAGGTGGTGGCTCTACACATGATAGAAGAGGAGGCACATCATCCCCAAGACCAATAACAAAAACCCTTTTATAGGAAAAACATTGAGCATGCCATGATCCCTTCTATTGTAAAGGAGAGTGTTGATGTTGAGACCCTATAGTCCATTATCTTGCTCACTTAGACCCTTTTACATCACACTAGGCCTTTAGCATAGGGTGATGAGAGCGAGGCTTCTATATCTCGACGTTTACCTCACATATGTCAAAACTATGGGTCTAAGGATGACCAAGATGCATGTGGCCAGTAGTAGGGCACATCCATATTAGATCAAATGGTGTTCTAAGGTGAGATGCTAAATGAGATATTTGACATTGATAGATACGTAAATTTGAACAACCTGTTAAATGTGATTTACTATATTTCATTTTGAAATGTAAGATTAAATTTAAATTAGTAAATTTACTATAATATAATTTCAAGACTAGAGTGTTTACCTTGTGTTTGGTGGCCCTTCAACTCCCATTTACTTAATGATGTTGAGTCCACGGGTATGTGATTAGTATACAAATAGTAAATATAGTACATGTAAATATTTTTACCTTGTATGAATGGTAATCTTAAAATTCACATTGGATGTGGAACAAGTGGTTGTTGGACCTTCGACATCAATTTTATACATATACCATGCTTATTGGAAAAATTAGTAAATTCCTTAGATCTGAAGCACATGACATTGTTAGAAATGATTCTTTCTGGGACTCCAAATCTAATCAATATATTATTCATCAAGAAATCAATTACTAATTTGCTTGTTTCTTTCCTTATGGGAATTTCTTCTACCGACTTTGTAAAGTAATTTGTTGCAACAAGGATCCAAGAGTTTCCCCCACTTGATTTCTTTGACATTTCACCAATAAAATCAATGCCCCATTGTTGAAAAGGAGTTTGAATTGAGATTGTCCTAAGAGGCAGATTACCTAAGAACTTTAATTTACCAGTGAACCTCTGGCATGCATCACATCTCTTAACAAACCTATGAGCATCTTTGAATATAGTTGGCCACCAAAATCTTGCTCTCATTATCTTGTGAGTATTTTTTTTCACCGTGCAGTGACATTCACATGCTCCTTTATGCATCTCAATTAAAAGTTCTTTTGCTTGATCTCCATCCACACATCTAAGTAATACACCTTTTGGGCTTCTCCACCAAAGTTCACCATCAATAATGAAATATTTGATAGCCTACAGCTTAAGAGTTCTTCTTTCATTATTAGGCATGCCTTTAGGGCATTGCATTGTCTGCAAGTATTCAAAAATTATTTTGTACCATCCACAGGTCCACATGTCACATATGGGCGCAACATTTTCATGTTCAACTTGATTTATCTAATTGGCTTCCAAGTTGGTCTCATCCATTAACTTAGCTAGACCCTGACCTCTTACCAGCTTTATAATCTGGATATCAATATTGAAATCTTGGATCCTATTGATCCACTTGCATCTTTGACCTATGGTCTCCTATTGAGTAAATATATTTTTAACTGTTGCAATTGGAACATATGCTACAACAGTTGCTCCTATCAAATATGTCTTGAATTTTTTTACAGTTTTGACCAATGCATAGGGTTGCTTTTATGTGGCATCATACTTAAGCTCAACAGTCTATAAAGTCTTGTTGAAGAAAGCAATTGGTTGCTCAAAGCCTTCATCTTTCTTCTATAATAACACTCCTGCCATAGTATGGAAAGAAGCAAAAGTGAATAGTTGAAATGGCTTTGAATAATTAGGGGATTTGAGTATAGGTGCCTCTTTAATGGTATCCTTTATGGCTTAAAAGGCTTTGGTAGGCTCTTGTGTCCATGCTACCTTTTCTCCTTTCTTTAGCATTTTAGAGATAGGCCTAACAATTTCAACAAAATTTGTGACAAACCTTCTCACAAAATTAATCTGCCTAAAAAATGATTGGATCCCCTTTGCATTTCAAGGCTATGGGATTTTATCTATAGCTACTACACGTTCAAGATCAATCCTGATCACATCTTTAGACACAATGTGTCCCAACAGCTTGCCTTCCTTAACCCCAAAAGCACATTTCTTAGGATTCAAAGAAATCCCATATTCAAGGGCTTTGAAAAATATTTTCTCCAAGTGAGAACAATGATCTTCTTCCTTCTTGTTGTGTGTAGTCAAATCATCCTGATATATAGCTAGGAATATATCAATAAAATTTGCAAAGGCCACATCCGTGGCTCTTTGAAATGTTGCACCTACATTGATTAGGTTGAATGACATTCTCACATACACATAGGTCCCCCATTGTGTAGTGAATGAAGTCTTATATTATTCAGATACTTCCACCATGACTTGGTTATAGCCTAAGAACCCATCCATTATCGATAGCAATTCACATCTTGTCACTTTCTATAACATTGCATCCATATTAAGTAGAGGATAATTTTCTTTCAAGGATGCTGCAATTTCAATGGCTTGAGTTGCAACTAAAGTGACTACCAATTAAGTGTGAAAGGTCAACAGAGAATTAGAACATTCAAGGCTCACAACTATATTAATTTTGAAAAGAGGGTTTTCAACTTAAACCCTAAACCCTACCCTCAGACACAAAAGCTCAAAAGCATGACAAGGCAAGACTCACCCAAAATTTTCAAAAAAAATTCAGTAGCTCTACCAAGTGGGACACTTTGTGCCAAAGTGGGAAACTTTGCAAAAATCTATTCTAAGGTAATAAAATCACTCAAGTTACATGAAAACGTATAGTACAAGTACGTAAACAAAGGAAACACAAAGCATAATTGATCCAGGTGGATCTAGAATACTTGAAAATTTCATAGTCTCAGAATTCATCCAAATCAACATCATTAGATAGAGCTCGCTGACATGATCTTGACACAACTTGAACAGGCCCAAAAGGAGCCCGTATGTAGAAGTTATGCTTACTCAAAGGTTCGGTCAAACAGTTGAATCAAGTGTTCAAAAAGGCAAAAAATTGATCATCTCAAAATGAAACAAAAATGATGCCAAGTCGTAGTGCTCGTCGTGTTGATTCGGGAACTATATTTAGTTTCAAAAATGAAGCTCGTATGTGAAAGTTATGGCTGGTCAAAGGTTGGTCAAAAGTTTGACTATGGTTGACTTTGATGACGTCAACAAAAGTATAGTCAACATTGCTACTGATGTGGCAGGTGCTGGTGACATTGACCAATCTGAAACTGACATGTGGCAGTTGGCAACACACTTGGCAATGACATGGACCTATTGTGCTTTGACACGTGGCATTGACTGATGAATCACATAGTGCCACGTGGATCAATGAAATGGTGCCCTGTGGCACCCCTGTGGCAAGGATCTATCGAGTTGTTGATGCAAAAGTGGTTGGTTGAAGGGGTTGAGCTCATGACCTCTCCTTTGCTATTTTTCCTCTCAACTGCTAGACCAAGCGGTTAATTTGCCATATATAAGGAGCACGATGTATTTAAAGTCTTAAAAATATTCTATCATATAAAATGGGAGGTGACTGGTTTGAACATGCCACCTCCCTCATCCTATTTTCACTCCCTAACACTACACTACACTACACGTGATCTTAGGAGTGGATAAGGGGTCGGTTCTATTTAAAATAGAATCAAAAACCGATTTCTCCCTAGTTAAAATATTAACCCCTATAATTTAGAATTCAATTTCCTTAAAATTTAATAAGCCCAATTAATGATATTTTCAAAGGGCTAAAATAATATGAAAAAGATATTGAAGGGGATATTTAGGATTATTTTTAAGGGTTATTAGTGAATTTAAATGATATTGGTGATTTTTATGTAAATTAAAGGGGATTGTGAAGATTATTACTTGTAATGGGTGATATGGACTGATTTTACAAAATCATATGGTTAAAGCCCATATTAGGAAATAAATGTGTATATAAAGGGGGTGGATTTTGTAAAGGGGGACATGGGAAAATTATTGGAATTGTGAGAGTTTAAGGAGAGAGAATTTTTGGAGGAGAAGAATTACAAGGTGTTATTATACACCAAAATTGTTAGAGTGAGAGAGATTGTGAGGAATTTTGTGCAGGTTTTGAAGCTTGAATATTGTAAGAAGGCATCTTCAGGTGCTTGGCGATATTAATGAAAACGGTCCAACGTTGAGAAGCAGACCTGGAGACGTAGTCCGATTGGACGAACTCCGTTATCAACTTGTGTCTAATTCTTCTATCTTCTATCTTATTATTCTTCTATCTCCCGTCTTACATTCTCTCTAATTTCTTTTCAGTATTTTCAATTCGACATTTAAGTTCTAATTACAACATTATAGTAATTAGTCAACTTTCTTAAGTTCTGTAAAGGTTAATGAACTAGTTTTACATTTTCAATAGTTAAGAAGCATAATCACGCAATACTGCCTGGATCAGGAATAATTGTAATTAAGGTTAAATACATTTGCATTTAAAACCTCTAATTACAAATCAAGAATTCACTCAATGTATGTCGGAGGATGCCCCGCTATGCATCGTCATGAACCACGTCCATTCTCGAAGGCTTGTAAACCCTGCGACTTGGATTTTCACTCACTCTACACTAAGGTAAATTTGCAACAAGGTAAAAGTCAAATGAATAGTGAAAAGAGTCATTTTCAATAGTATATAGTAAAACCCTAGTAAATAAAGCTTACTCATTTAAAAGGGAAATTTCATTAAAATCAACATATTGGGGGCTAGAGGACTCCGTTTTCAACGCCATTTGTTATGTTGGATTCATAATTCCACTCTCATTCTCATCAATAGTCTATCATTATGTGGTAAGGTACTTGGAAATACCCTATGATATGGCTTGCATAATTCGATGTGGTTTCATACTCACCTTGATTCCACCTCCATAATGCAAGCAAAATCAAGGGGGCATAAATCTACCCTCAAATTCAATTCTCCATAGAAGTTTGATAAGAGGATGTTTTAGCAACTAATGAATATGTGTTGCAGGATGTGGTTCCTAACATTGTGGTTTTGCAAGTAGCTACAATGGGGGCTTCATTATCCCTAATGAATCGATACGAGTATCCTTTTTCTTAGCAATTATTTCCTTTAGCTTGCATATTCATTTAGTATCATATAATATCTGAAGTGGGGGCTAAATGTAGTGTTGAAAAAAGTAATCCTTTTTCACACTTTATTTGAAATAACTGACACATAATTAACTTAATTATTCTTTGGAGTGGTGTTGTAAGGTGTTGTATGCATTCACACCTCTCTAGGGTCCTTATTTAATTAAAATATATTTAAATTTCACCTTTTACAAAAGTGTTGTAAAGTGTTGTAAGACATTTTCACACTTTACTAAGGTCTATTCATCTAATTAAGCCTAATGGACCCCTTTTATACTTAAAATAGGCCTTATTTATGGTGTTGTAAAGTATTTAAACACACTTTCACATCTATTTAGGTTGGTATTAATTAATGGTGGTTACTTAGACTTAATTTCCCCTTTAATTCAAATTCAAGCCCTCTAAATTACACCTCCCAAAGATCAATCCCGACACCCAGTAATTAAATAATGTAACCTTGAATGTGGAAAATTTTAGGTCTTGGAAAGTGTGCCAAGACCCATTCACCACTAAGGGTGAATAGGTCCTCCCTTAATAGGACCCCACTTTCTTTGCATATTTCAACTGGGTTTTTGATCCTCTTTTCACTCCCCAGAGCTTTGTCTTGGAAAGTGTGCTAGGACCCATTCGTCCAAGGTGGCAAATGGGTCCCCCCTTAACAAGGGCCCTCTTTATGAATTTCATTTTGGTGAGATTTTAATTAATTTCATTTCCAGATATGAGGTCGACTTGAAATATTTGAATTTCGGGGTTAAATCTCTAATTTAGTATAAATACAAGGTCATTTACATAATTTCACCTAAGAAACCTAAGAGAGAAAACAAGAGCAAGGCTACAAGCAAGCAAGAGACAAATAAATTTCACGAGACAAAGCATTCAAGAAAAAGTGAAGTTTGGAGCAGCCTTTCAAAATCTTCAAGCTCATTTTGTATTCAAGATCAAGCATTAGTGAAGGTTGATGATAGATTCCTATGGAGAATCGTGAGGGATTCTAGGTGTTGGGAGATGCACAAGTCATACAACCAAGCCTAAGGACTTGTTTCCTAAGTAATTTTATCTTTTGTAATCATCCTATTTGCAACCTACAAGAGGTATTTTCATATTTGTGATTCATTAGAGGGATTAGACATCTTCTTTGGTAAGTAATTTACATTGTTCATATTGCATTCAAGGGTTTTATCCTAACTCAATTGGGTAAAATTTCATTTACATTCTCTTGCATCTTAGTCTTAGACACAATTAAGATTGAGATTGCACACACAATTACATATTTTAGATATTTACTCATCATCAAAGGTTTAATTACCAACAAGGAGTTTGAATAAGGTAAACCCCTATCCACCAACAAGCTATCAAATTTGTTTTGCAGGTTATTGGCAGATCCAGATTCAAAAACAAGAAGTTCAAGGTGAAAAAGAGGAGCAAAATTGGAAGTTGCAACCTAGATTCAAATATTTTTGGAAAGTCCTAGTCGGACCCATTCGCCTTTAAGGGTGAATGAGTCCCTATTGAGGGCTAAAAGGCAATAGAATCCAAACATTTCAAGCTTCCGTTTCTAGTTTAGAGCTCCCCAAAAAGGTCTACCAAGACCCATTCACCTTTGGTGGTGAATGAGTCCCTGTTAGCTTCACATAAACTTTCGATTTCATTAGGTGCACAACATCCAAGTACCTTCTTCTTTCTTCAGAAAAGTTGCAGTTTCTTGTTGTTTTATGTTCAATTCATGCATTTTGTGTGTTAGAATAATTCCTTCTCCCCAAATTGAGATTTAGCTCACCACCTCATCCTTGCATAAAGGAAAGAGTGTCAGATCCCTCAATCTTGATTCAATTCACCTCTTGGGTTGATAGTTGTTTCAAGATTCATGGATCTCATCTTTTGAATGAAACACCCTATATAGAAAAAGGTGGGTTGGGGACATTCTTCTCATCCCTTTCTTTTTCTATGTTTCAAATACAAGGTTATTTCACATATTTTCTCCTAGCAAGTTTACAAGTCATCTAGCACTTTTTGAGATCAAGCATTATAGCAAATTAGTGATTAAGAGAGTTTACAAAATCATTTAGGAGTTGGTTATCAAGAATTTTGGAGCATTATTCAAAATTCAAGCATCATATCAAAGTCATCATGCATCATGTTTGTTTTTGAGCTAACATTTGTGATGTAGGTTCCTATGATTCAAGCAAGCATTCAAGTCAAGATCCACAACATACAATCAAGGATCAAGATTTACATTCATGCTAGACATTGCATACAAGATTGCAACCTTTGTTCCAAGGGTTTGGTGAGTTGCAACATTACATATTTGTTCATCCATCATTCCTTCATTCTATTTTTGTTCATTTCAAGGTTTGATTACTGAAATAGGGTTTGAACAAGGCAAACCCCTATTCTCTCAATCAATAAGTTTTTCTCCTCTTGGATGTGTGATTACAGGTTCATAGGTTGAAGATCAAGTAGAGAACAAGATTGAATCAAAATTGTCAAAGTTGCAAAGTTGTCATGTCTACATTGCAAGATCATGGAAAGTCACCTACAAAGCAGAGTTTAGAGTTTCATACTTGGAGATCTAGAAGGAGACAGACTACAATAGATCACTAGAGGATATCAAATTTTTAGATCAACCCTGATATTGGAACTAAATTTCCACTTGTGGCATATGAGTCTTAGTATACCAGATTTCAAGCATTTTATGTAGATCTTGATTTAGCAATTCTAGATTCTAGTTTTGGTCTAAAACCCTAAACTGGGACTAAATCGCCCCTACTAGTGTGTGAGTCCCAGTGTGCATTAAAATTCATATTTTCAAGAGTACATACCTTGTTTCAAGCTTCTTCAATTTTCTAGGTGCCCCTCAGTCCTTTCTCAGTTCATTATTTTGATTTTCAATTTCATATCTTAGGTTGAATATTTAGATTTTCATATCCATTACATTTCCTTCTTTCCAAGCCTTTTCTTGGTGGTGAACCCCCTTTTGTCTTTAATCACACCCTAGGATACCTTATTGCAAATCTCTTTCCCTAATTCCATCCCTAGATTAAGATCTCTAAGGTAATATAAGGAAATAAGAGGAAGGTCCTAAACCCTTTTTGTGTTCCATCTCCTAAAAGGTGGAGCACCCTGTTTTCCCTAATTTCACACACATACATCCATACATACATACAAGTATACATTCATACACACATACATACGAGCATACATAAATACATACATACATACATACATACATGCATGCACATACACAAATGCATACATACATACAAATATATATACAAACATACATAGATTTAACAAACTTACACATCAATAATTCCATGTGAGACATAATGTGAGCATGTTATAACGTGCTCACGTTATGTCTTGAGCTTGAAAAACATACAACAAAATTTTGCAAAAGGGAGAAAAATACAAAACAAGACATAACACAATCACACTATAATGCAAGCGTGTTATATCTTGCTTTGGGAATCCCCAAACCTTAGGCTTGGGATTTTCTTTAGATTTCCAACCTAACAGCTCGGAGTGCCTTCCCAAATCCAAAGACATGTTTTTGCAGCACCCAAAGACGTGTTTTTCCAAAAGGGAGAAAAATACAAAACAAGACATAACACGAGTGCGCTATAACACGAGCGCGCTATAACACGAGCGCACTATAACATGAGTGCGCTATAACACAAGCATGTTATAATGCAAGTGTGCTATAACGCGAGCACGTTATAACGTGAGCGTGTTATATCTTTCTTTGGGAATCCCCAAGCCTTAGGCTTGGGATTTTCTTTGGATTTCCAACCCAACAGCTTGGAGTGCCTTTCCAACATCTAAAGACATGTTTTTGCATATTATATAGAATTTCATATAATCTCATTCGTGCTAACCATTAGGTTTGCATGTACATTTCAAGGTTGAGTAAATCAAACACTTGGGTAATGTTAGGCTCTCTCTTAGCTATTTAACGATATTTTTTTTTTCACATTTTGACAATGTTAAGGATTTCATCTTTAATTTATTTTGTTTTTATGTCCATTTTTTGTCAAAAACTAGTGTTTGGTATTTTTTAATTTATATTTAAACATTCAATGCAATTTCAAATAAATTACATTTTTAAAAACTATAATCCATTCTACACATATTAAAAAAAAATGATTTTCAATTAGTTTTAAGAAATTATAGGGGTAGCACGGTCAAAATTATGTTTTTAGGATGCGTCCACTTTGAAAATTAGTAATAAATGAAATATTCATTAAAAAATTATCAAAAAAATTGGACATAAATTACATGTTAGCTAATTTCTCACCGAAACAATTTTAAAAATACCAAAAAAATAGTTAACCTTTTGAAGGAGCCACAAAAGACGCTATGTTTTTTTTTTTGACCAAAACAACACCAATTTTTGTGGCTCCCTTTTTTGAACCCCTTAATCTCTACCAATTTTTTTTTAAAAAATAGTAGTTTAGAAGTAGACTTGGAGCACTACAAACATTTTTTTGTTGCATCTTAAAATTTTGAGTGTAACTATCCTCAATTTCTCATCCAAGGTTAGTATTTCTTGATTTCAAAAAAAAAGGTGGCCACTTAAGACCCCCTTTTGGGCCCCCATCTTTTTGCACTTACCTAAAGAGTGAGTACTCAAGTTATGTGCATGTGTATAATTATAATAAATAGTATGTAAACATGAATATAGATAAATATAAAATAAGAATCAATTATATTAAAATGAATATAAATGAAAAAAAGATGATAAATAAGAATGTAAACCTAACTTTATATAAATATGACATTTATCAATATATAATTATATTAAACAATTCCATAAAAAATTAAACTAAATAAAAATTAACATAAATATACAAATTTCAAACACAACTATCCACATACCATAACATGGTGAGAGCATAACCTTGATCCACTCTCACTTCTCATGATCTTTGAGTGACTTTATTTCTAATCAATAATTCATGACTCATATCTCTTATCATTAAATCATTACTTAGTTTACAATATTTGAGATAGATAAAGAAGAGACAAAAATAAGCATATGGAATATGAAAGGGAGGAGATAAAATCAAACACACCTACACATACGATATGATGAGAGCATGACCTTGATCTACTCACACTTCTTGTGATATTTGAATGACTTTATTTCTAATTAATAAATCATGACTAAGATATCTTATCAATAAATCATGACCTAATCTCCAATGTTTGAGATAGATAAAGAAGAGACAAAAATAAGCATATAAAATATGAAAGGGAGGAGACAAAATTTCAAACACACCTATCCATATACCATAACATGAGGAGAGCATGACCTTGATTTTTTTACACTTTTTGTAATCTTTGAGTATCTTTATTTCTAATCAATAAATAATGATCTAATCACTAATATTTGAAATAAATAAAGAAGAGACAAAAATAAGCATATAAAATAAAAAAGAGAGAAAATTTTTAACACACCTACCTCTATCTACATACTATAACTTTATTAAAAGCATAAAGTTTTCACAGTTCATGAGATAGTATTGTAATAAGACTTCTGGATTGAAGCTTGAAACTGTGTCAGTTTCTTTACATCAACGTTTCGGATCATACTTCATGATTCATCATCAGGATGCAATTCAGATAGAGAGAAGAGTGATGGATCATAGATCATAGAGTATGATCCGAAACGTTGATGTAAAAAAACTAACACAGTTTCAATCCAGAAGCCTTATTAGAATATAACTTTATTTCTAATCTCTCTCATGGCATATCTCCAATGTTTGAGATAGAGAAGATTAAAAAAAGCATATCGAATAAGAAAGGGAGGAGACAAATTTGAGTCTTGGTTAATACTGCATTATTAGGTGGGCTAAATTTGGTCAGGTGTCATCGCCCTGATCTGAATCAGAGTCGTTTTCATTTCCGTCATCTCCCATTTCTAAATTCAAATCATTGATAAAATCCACTATAAAAACATGATTTGGGCTTTACCCAATCATTGTGATAGGAACTAGAATGGCTTACAACAAGGTTTTTTCTTTGTTGCTTTTATTTGTGCTTGGCGGCATTGGAAATGGAAATGAAATTGGCAAGACCAATATGGTTTTCTACGTGCAAGGAAACATTGCCACAGAAACAATAGTGGGAGGAGTGAATGGGTCTTCTTCAGATTTTGGAAAGTTTGGCACCAGTGTGGTGATAGATGATTTGGTCACTCAATTACCTCAAAATGACTCAAATGTGCTTGGAAAAGCTAAAGGAATATATTTATATGCAGATGCAGATGCAAGCACAGTTCGAACTAGTACCCCAATGCTAATAATAACTATTCTCTTTCAGAATGATAAGAACAACAGTGACAGCTATGACACATTGCAGTTGCAGGGAGTTGACGACTTATATGGATCGCAACGTGAAGTATCAGTAGTCGGAGGCACTGGGAAATTTAGATTTTCCAGTGGTTATGCGATCATCACAACGGAATCTATTTTTGGTTCATTTGCTGTTCTCAAGTTTGACGTCACAATTCGGCCATTAATGGATTCCCGCAGCTTTTGAAACTAGGGATTGGTTTACAGTTGCAAATATATGTTTAGTTTGTCCACGGGACTTCCAGTCATACGTCCAAATTGTGTCGTGTCAGTTTAGCAGTATAAATAATGGGAACAAGTTTCCTTACTGTTTAGTTGAAACTTGCAGCTTCCTGTGTGAGGAAAAATTATTAGGGTACTTCTGAAGTCTCTAAATGATCTAGTATATTCATAAGTCAAATATAGGCTTGTAGCAAGTAGTATAAAATGGTAACAATATATTATATTATATGTAGTGTGTTTTTATTTTAATTTTTTTTTCCTTTAAGTTTTTTTAAAATTATAATAAGGATTAAATGTGTTATTAATTTTATGAATTAATTTTTAAAAATATATATGTTTATAAAATTTGAAAAAATTAAGATTTGGAGATTACATTATTTAAAAACAAATAAAAAGTAATTTATAGGATAAGTGCATAGAAATGAGGGGAAAAAGAGGGATAAAAGTTAAACTAGAATCTTGATGAGTAATTCAAGATACCTATACTCAAAAATTGAAGATGTGATAAAAATAGAATTGTAGTACTAATCTAGTTTCTAAATTTCTAAGGCTTTTTTAAAAAGTTAATAAGATTGACAAGGTAAAATGCTAAGTACACTCAAAAATACTTATGTTTTTACTACTAAAATATAACATACATCTCATGTGTGCGCTCATTTTTTTTGTTGCATTAAGTATTTTGAAAACTAATTTAGTAGAAATAAAGCTAAGAGTGAGCACTCCAAATTATGCATTTTTTAATATTTTTTGATATTTTTTTTAAGTGGATGTATCTTTAAAATAGCATCACTAAGTGTGCATGTCGTATAGTTTTAACCAAATTATTAATTTTTTGAGTTTTGTTCAATTTTCAAGAATTGAAAATCCCCCTCTAGTTCATGAAAATCTTAATTCAACAATTCAGTACAAAAACCTTGGTGAAGAACAACTACAAAAACCCCTCCATCAATGCCTCAACATCCTCTTCAGACACAAGAAAACATCCTAGGGAAAATAGAAAACAACAAGAAATAACTTGAAACATTAATTGAAAATTTGATAGATCCAAGTGGAACAACCTCCCATCGATCTACCATTTCCAGTTCACTAAAATCTATCCTCCCTCACATAGATTATGTGAGTGGTCAAAATCAATATATGTGCAAACAAGAGGGAAGATGCAATACAACTTTATGTTGGTAAGTTATCCTATGAACAAGTAAAAATAAAAATATTGAAATCCAACTTGTGTGCATTTTTCACTAACCTGTGAACTACACAATAATTTGAGGAGGTTCCCTATCCATTGGTTTCAACACCAAGGGATAAAAAATAATTTTTAGGATAGGTAGTGGATGGTTTCTTAACATCCTGCATGCAACAACAATGAGGTCCTACAATACTTTTTGAGGAAACTCTATTATGAGTTTGTCTTCAATGAGATCTCAAACTACTTCAACATACAAGAGTTATAGGGTAGAGGTGGGGGCTATACCCATGATAGAAGAGGAGGCACATCATTCCCAAGACCAAGCACGAAGACCCCTTTATAGGAAAAAAATTGAGCATGTCATTATCCCTTCTATTGTAAAGGAGAGTGTTGATGTCGAGAAACTACAGTCCATTAGCTCACTCACTTAGACCCTTTTACAACACACTAGGCCTTTAGCATAGGGTGATGAGAGTGAGGCTTCTAGATCTTGACATTTACCTCGCATATGTCAAAACTATGGGTCTAAGGACGACTAGGATGCATGTGGCCAATAGTAGGGCACACCAATATTGGATCAAATGGTGTTCTGAGATGAGATGCTAAATGAGGTATTTGACTTTGATAGATAGGTAAATTTGAACAAGGTTAAATTTGATTTACTATGTTTCATTTTGAAATGTAAGATTAAATTTAAATTACTAAATTTATTGTAATAAAATTTCAAGGTTAGCATGTTTACCTTGTGTTTGGTGCCCCTTCAACTCCCATTTACTTAATGATGTTGAGTTCGCGAGTATGTGATTAGTAAACACATAGTAAATATAGTACATGTAAATATTTTTACCTTATATGAATGGTAATCTTAAAATTCACATTGGACGTTGAACAGGTGGATGTTGGGCCTTCGACATCAAGACCTATCAGTCAGAGTGGCCATACATCTTTCACTAAGGTAAGCTTGACTATTTTTAATCATTATGTTTGTAAAATAACGTTAGGTAAATTTTGGTAATTCAATAATTTTGTTTCATATTCAGTTAATGACATCAAATCATAATCCTCTTGGTATTTGTAGTACAATGGAGGAGGGTGGTGTAGCAATATATCTTTGATGCCTTTGACAGAGGTACAATCCATATTAGTAAAATTCATATTTTATTTGTTATTTTATCCTACGTCTATTAGTGGAAATTTGTATCATATTCATTTATTGTTTAATTTGATTCTCGATGCTTGTCACAAGAGGTCACAACTCCAATCCGTGTCCCTCAAACAAATGAAGAGAGGAAATAATTTCTTGAGAGACATTATCAATTGGTGATAAGTGATTATTTAATTATATATTTTACAATTCATTTTTTATATATTAATTTGTGTATATATTTTTAAATTATATTAGTTAGAGCTCCAAAAAAGTTATGAAAGGAGGTCAAGTCAATGAGTTTGAAATAAATCATCATTGCTTGCCTCTCCATTCACTCGACAATCAAATGTGGCTCTTGATCTCTTCCCTTCCCCCAGAGGGAAGTGATTACATTAGGACTTTATTATATGTCTATATAGAAATTTTGTACATATATTTTTGTAATATAGATATGTGACATTATACACCTATATGGTTTTCTTGTACATATATATTGTACTTTTTCCAACATAACATTCTATGCCTAAATGTCTTTTTAATTAATACAAATTTATTTTTACCACCGGTTTCAATATTTTCTATAAATGATTAATTGAATAAATGAATAATTACATGAATGGAATGGAGATCTTTTGATTCGTGTAGTTGAATAAATTCCTAATTCTTTTACTATTCCATCTTGTCTAGTGATTTAGATCATAATCTAGGTTTTGATCGATCACTTTGGCTTGGTCATGTAGAGGTTTGATTGGATGGCATGACTCATATATTTTTTCCCCCTAATATATACTATGGAGTGATTTTGGTTGATTGATTAACTTGTCTCTATTTTGTGATGGCTTTGACTAGATGAGAATGGGATTGATTCTTGGTGTATCTTGATGAAGAGTTTAGGCCACCACTTTATCAAGAGCATTGATATCCTTCATGATCAAATTAGAACCAGGTTATATATAGTATTATATTTTGAGAATTGCATTACGAATGATCAAAAGGCTTCTAGTTTGATGGTAATCATACTTATTTGGGCTTATACCTTAGCTTGGTAGATTAAATTTTTATGTGGGAAGATGGATGTATATATTGATATCATGTTTTCATGATGAGATATGCTTTATGTTTAGGATCATGTATCTCATTCCATCATAAGAATAAAGGGTTATATTACATTATAATAGTAAATATTTTAAGTTTTATCAATGTCATTTAGCATCTCTAGAGGCATTGTGAGTCTATATATCATGTAAAGGATACTTATTCAAGGTTAAAATCCAAGTGTTGAGATTTTTAAGGGTTTAAGTTATCTTTTTCCACCTTTAAATAATCCTATAACTTGTAAAAATCCTAAGAGGCAACTTTGGCACCAAACTTGTTCAGTCATAATGGAAAAGAAAATTGAACCCATGTTAAAATTAATTTTGGGCTTAAAATTGATGACGTATATCTAAATACCAAACCTTTGTTTGGTTTCCCTAGGCACTACTGAATGATCATGAATATTTTTGACATTTTCTAATAGTTTTTGTCATATCTTAGGTTCCTAATATTTCACCCAAGAACTATTATACTTTTGGTAGTATGGCCAATCCTTCTATGACACTTATTTTACCATTATATGTCTAATTTATGATTAATTTTATTGATATAGGGAAAGTTTTTGGGGAGGATTTTGTTAACCTTGGGCATGCATATATTTATTTTTCCTTTTCCTAGAGACAAAAATACCATATTTTATCATTTTGGAGTGAATCTTAATCAAATTTGACATTTCGTGACAAGTTTTTCTTCTAATATGTGGGTTTGGTTTTGGAATAATTTTTTGATATTATGATTAACTGAGTTTTGTTGACATAAATCTTTTAAATATAAGGATTTTATTGTTTTGTGATGGATTATGATCAGGATACTCAATGAGATGAA
>VDFB02164213.1:0-38712 GCA_007258455.2 Sequoia sempervirens
TTGTTGAAACTTGATGTTAAATTTGATTTGCCAATGTATAATGGGGAACTAGATGCAGATAAACTAGATAATTGGATTAAGCAAATTGAAGTTTATTGTTGAATTCAAAATTTTACTGAGGATTCTCAAAAAATCCAATTAGCCACTCTTCGCCTAGGAGGCACAGCTTTAATTTGGTGGGAGAGTAGAACATAGGAGGATCTAAGTCATTATGGCAAAATTATTTCTTCTTGCTTTGAGTTTATTGCTGCATTAAAGAAACAGTTCTATCCATTAGGACATATGCAAAAAGTTGTAATGAATTGGCAATCATTAAAGCAAGAAAAAGGACAAAGTGTGCAAGAATATACATAGGAGTTTAGGAAGAGGGCTTTAATTTTGGGCATTCCTTTATACACACAAGAAACTTTGTTAAAGTATATAGGTGGATTGCATGAAAGTTTGAGACATACAATACTTATGTTTAATCCAACTAACATTGATGAAGTTAGTGTGCAAGCTATCCATTTGGAAACAAGCTCAAGGAATAGCCATGATAATCTGTTGATGGAATCCAATAAGCAAAAAGGAAGCAAGAAAGGGAAAGATAAATCAAAGTGAACAACAACTGTAAAGAAAGAGGATGAAAAGCCTTATTGCTCACATTACAAAAAGGAAGGGCACGAAGATGCAAGATGTTGGAAATTGCATCTTGATCAAAAGCCTAAGTGGTTCAAGGATCGAAAGGGTAAGCAAAAGTCCACAGCTATTGTGCAAGACCTTGGTATGGAATCTGGTGATGAATCAAAGATTTTAGTTTTGGGTATCAAAGGTAAAACTCCTATTGTCAATACTAGTTCTCATGCTTCTTCTGTAAGCTGTAATGAAGTACTTGTTGAAAGTAAGAGGAATGAATTGTTTCATATAAGGGCTATTGCAAAACAAAGCAAGATTGATACACTCATAGATAGTGGATCACAAGTGAATCTAATCTCTGAACAAGTTAAGAAATTGGGATTAAAGACAACACCTCATACTAAGCCATATCCATTGGGTTGGGTGAATGATAATGCTCGGTTACATGTGTCACAATAATGTAAACTCCAATTTGCAATCACATCCAAGTTTGTGGATGAGGTAGAGTTAGATGTAATTCCACTTGACATTTGTGGGATGGTTTTAGGTAGTCCTTATTTGTTTGACAGAAAGGCCATTTTCTACAGGGAACATAACAAGTATCATTTGTTTAAGGATGGATTTGAATATGTTGTAAAATATCATCACATGAAGAATGATAGATCTGTGGTAAACACAGGGCATATGAAAATGAATGTAAATGCAAGCAATGCTTTAACTCTCATGTTTGCAATAGCTAGTGATACTAAGCATGAAGATGATAGGGTGTCAGAGACAATACAGTGTGAGGATCAGTTGCAAGCAGAATCAGGCCTTCACCCAGAGGTGGTAAAAGAGGGTTTGAATGTTTCATTTTCTAACAATGTTCCTATTTAGTAGATCCATAATGTTGATACTATTTCCTTCACATCAGTGTATTCAATACTGCTGCTTGTTATTCTACTAGTTATTTCTATGTGGATGATGAATGTGACAGTGAATATTGATGAACATGTAGTTGATTGTATCAACAAAGATACCTCATATTTCTTTGTGTTTGTGATGGGTCACATGTTCAAAATTTTAGCAGGAAGGACAGATGATACTAGGCAAGTGGGGCGACATTTCCCTAGCTCAAATTGTACATAAAAATAGACTTTTGGAAGTCCAAAAGCTTCTCAATGGGGAGGAATGAACCAGGTGGATCCAAAACACCTAAAAATTTCACAGTCTCAGAATTCTTCCAAAGCAACATCAATGTGTAGAGATCACTGACACAATCTTGGTGCAACTTTAGTGGGCTCAAAAGGAGTCTATATGCAGAAGTTATGCTCAGTCAAATGTTCGGTCAAACAGGTAAATCAAGGGTTCAAAAATGCAAAAAACTGATTGTATCCAAATGAAATAAAAATTATGCCAAGTTGTAGTGCTCATCGTGCTGATTCCAAAACTATATTCAGTTTCAAAAATGGAGCTCGTATGTGAAAGTTACGGCTGGTCAAAGGTTGGTCAAAATTTTGACTTTGGTTGACTTTGATGACATCAACAAGCTGATGTGGCAGGTGGTGACATGGTAGGAGTGGTGAGTTGGCACATACATAGTGGAAAAATAATATGGATTAAACCATATTGTTAAAAGAAACTATGTATGGTTTAAAAATTAAAAGATTTTTGAGATTTCAAGGAGGATTTGGTGGGATTTTATCCCTTAAAATCCTCTTCCCTTGCCCATAAAACAAGGAGAGAAAAAAATCCCGTAAACTTACATTTCAACAAATTAACCCCTTTAACCACCTTTCTCATATTTAACGGGATTATTTTAAAGGAGATTATTAAGGGGCTTTTAAAAGATATTTTTAAAGATTATAATGCAAGTCCAAAATTATAACGACCCGTAGTTAAAGGGGTTTGTTTTTTAATTGTATGGCTTGGAATTATAAAAGCAAAAGGTGGATTTATTTTTGAAAGATTAATTTGTTATACTAACAGGATATTATTTATTTTTATTGTAAAAGGGGGAAATGGTTGAAATTTTTACTTGTATACGGCAGATATGCAATATTTGCAAAATAATATGGTTAAAGCCATATTAGCAAATAAATGTGTATATAAAGCGGTGATTTTTGTAAAGGTAAAGGGGGAAAATTATTATGTGGAGAATTTTGTACAAGAGTTTTCTTGGAGAGAATTTGAGAGAAATAATTCTTTGGAGGAGAATTTACAAGGTGCTTGTGTACACCAAAAAATTGTAAAAGAGTGAGAGATTGTGGAGAGATTATTGCAGGTTCTTGGAGCTTGGGTATTGTAAGAAAGCATAATTTTGCTTGGTGATATCAATAAAGCAGTCCTAGCATTGAGAAGCGGACCTGAAGACGTAGTCCACATTGGATGAACTCTGTTATCAATCTGCGCATTGTGATCCTTTTATTTCTTTGTCTCATTCTTCTCTCTTTTGTCTCAATTTTCTCTCTAGTTTAAATTCAGTATTTGAATTTCTAATTACTTATTTTGTAATTTCAACGGTTAAAAGGCATAATCATGCAATTCTGTATTAGATCAAGAAATTACTATAATTAGATTTAATTTACAAGCTATTTTGTAAACTCTAATTACGGATCAAGTTGGTATTAGAGCCCATTTTGCAGGAAATTGTAGAGTGAATGCTAACCAAGTTGAAATTGAAACATGGAGAAGGTGCACTGGAAGAGTTCAATCCAGAGATCAGAAAATGAAGGAATTTTCCACAAGCAGAGATGGCAGCTGAACAAAGTCCTACAGAGCTTGATGAGAAAGCTTTCCAGAAAGCATTTCTCGAAATGAAGGCTATGGTGGAAGTTCTTTTCCAAGAGAGGCAAGAGCGACAGAAGAAAAAGGAACTCAAGAAAAGAAAGAAGAATGAAGATGAATCCTCCACAAAAGATGATAAAGGTAAAGGAGTAGGAGGTGGTAGTGACCCTCCTAAACCTCCATCCCCATCTTCTTCTTCATCCCCTTCTTCCTCTTCGTCTACCTCTTCTTCAAAAAAGAAACAACCTGTGAAATCAGGGTCAAATTCTCTTCTATTTGAAACTTGATACTAATTTGGTTACCTGATATGTAATAGAGACTAGATCACAGATACAGATAATTGGATTGACAAATTGAAGTTTATTGTAGAATTCAGAAGTTTATCGAGGATTCTCAAAAAATCCAATTAGCTACTCTTCGCCTAGGAGGCACAACTTTAATTTGGTGGGAGAGTAGAACACATGAGGATCTAAGTCATTATGGCTGGTCTTCTTCTTTGGCACGAGTTTATTGTGCATTAAAGAAGCGATTCTATCCATTGGACATATGCAAAAGATTTAGCAATGAATTGGCAATCATTAAAGCAAGAAAAAGGAAAAAGTGTGCAAGAATATACATAGGAGTTTAGGAAGAGGGCTTTAATTTTGGGAATTCCTTTATACACACAAGAAACTTTGTTAAAGTATATAGGTGGATTACATGAAAGTTTGAGACATACAATACTTATGGTTAATCCAACTAACATTGATGAAGTTAGTGTGCAAGCTATCCATTTGGAAACAAGCTCAAGGAATAGCCATGATAATCTATTGATGGAATCCAATAAGCAAAAAGGAAGTAAGAAAGGGAAAGAGAAATCACAGCGAACAACTACTGTAAAGAAAGAGGATGAAAAGCCTTATTGCTCCCATTGCAAGAAGGAAGGGCACGAAGATGCAAGATATTTAGGTACATCTTGATCAAAAGCCTAAAGTATTCCAAGGATCAAGAAGGGTAAGCTAGTCATAAGCTATTTTAGAAGACCTTGGTGTAGATGCGGTGATGGATCAAGATTTTGGTTTGGGTATAAGTCAAAATTCCTATTGATATTTTTCAAATTCTCATGCTTCTTACATGGTACATGTGGTACTTGTTGAAGTAAGGGTAGTTGGCTCATATAGGCCTGTTACTGACAAAGCAGGAATTGATACATAAGATGGTGGATCCTGGAGTGAATCTAATCTCTAAACAAGTTGTTAAGAAATTGGGATTAAAGACAACACCTCATACTAAGCCATATCCTTTGGGTTGGGTGAATGATAATGCTCGGTTACATGTGTCACAACAGTGTAAACTCCGATTTGCAATCACATCCAAGTTTGTGGATGAGGTAGAGTTAGATGTAATTCCACTTGAAATTTGTGGGATGGTTTTAAGTAGTCCTTATTTGTATGACAGAAAGGTCATTTTCTACAAGGAACATAACAAGTATCATTTGTTTATGGATGGATTTGAATATATTGTAAAATCTCATCACATGAAGAATGATAGATCTGTTGTAAACACAGGGCATATGAAAATGAATATAAATGCAAGCAATGCTTTAACTCTCATGTCTGTAACAGCTAGTGATACTGAGCATGAAGATGATAAGGTGTCACAGACAATACAGTGTGAGGATCAGTTGCAAGCAAAATCAGGCCTTCAGCCAGAGGTGGTAAAAGAGGGTTTGAATGTTTCATTTTCTAACAATGTTCCTATTCAGGAGATCCATAATGTTGATACTATTTCCTTCACATCAATGTATTTAGTACTATTGCTTGTTATTCTACTAGTTATTTCTATGTGGATGATGAATGTGACAGTGAATATTGATGAACATGCAGTTGATGGTATCAGTAAAGTTACCACATATTTCTTTGTGTTTGTGATGGGTCACATGTTCAAAATTTTAGCAGGAAGGACAGATGATACTGAGCAAGTGGGGAGACATTTCCCTAGCTCAAATTGTACATAAAAATAGACTTTTGGAGGTCCAAAAGCTTCTCAATGGGGAGGAATGATCCAGGTGGATCCATGCCTAAAAATTTCACAGTCTCAGAATTCTTCCAAAGCAACATCAATGTGTAGAGATCACTGACACAATCTTGGTGCAACTTTAGTGGGCTCAAAAGGAGTCTATATGCAGAAGTTATGCTCAGTCAAATGTTTGGTCAAACAGGTAAATCAAGGGTTCAAAAATGCAAAAAACTGATTGTCTCCAAATGAAATAAAAATTATGCCAAGTTGTAGTGCTCATCGTGCTGATTCCAAAACTATATTCAGTTTCAAAAATGGAGCTCGTATGTGAAAGTTACGGCTGGTCAAAGGTTGGTCAAAATTTTGACTTTGGTTGACTTTGATGACATCAACAAGCTGATGTGGCAGGTGGTGACATGGTAGGAGTGGTGAGTTGGCACATACATAGTGGAAAAATAATATGGATTAAACCATATTGTTAAAAGAAACTATGTATGGTTTAAAAATTAAAAGATTTTTGAGATTTCAAGGAGGATTTGGTGGGATTTTATCCCTTAAAATCCTCTTCCCTTGCCCATAAAACAAGGAGAGAAAAAAATCCCGTAAACTTACATTTCAACAAATTAACCCCTTTAACCACCTTTCTCATATTTAACGGGCTTATTTTAAAGGAGATTATTAAGGGGCTTTTAAAAGATATTTTTTAAGATTATAATGCAAGTCCAAAATTATAACGACCCGTAGTTAAAGGGGTTTGTTTTTTAATTGTATGGCTTGGAATTATAAAAGCCAAAGGTGGATTTATTTTTGAAAGATTAATTTGTTATACTAACAGGATATTATTTATTTTTATTGTAAAAGGGGGAAATGGTTGAAATTTTTACTTGTATACGGCAGATATGCAATATTTGCAAAATAATATGGTTAAAGCCATATTAGCAAATAAATGTGTATATAAAGCGGTGATTTTTGTAAAGGTAAAGGGGGAAAATTATTATGTGGAGAATTTTGTACAAGAGTTTTCTTGGAGAGAATTTGAGAGAAATAATTCTTTGGAGGAGAATTTACAAGGTGCTTGTGTACACCAAAAAATTGTAAAAGAGTGAGAGATTATGGAGAGATTATTGCAGGTTCTTGGAGCTTGGGTATTGTAAGAAAGCATAATTTTGCTTGGCGATGTCAATAAAGCGGTCCCAGCATTAAGAAGTGAACTCGGAGATGTAGTCCACATTGGACGAACTCCGTTATCAATCTGCGCGTTGTGATCCTTCTATTTCTTTGTCTCATTCTTCTCTCTTTTGTCTCAATTTTCTCTCTAGTTTAAATTCAGTATTTGAATTTCTAATTACTTATTTTGTAATTTCAACGGTTAAAAGGCATAATCACGCAATTTTGTATTAGATCAGGAAATTACTGTAATTAGATTTAATTTAGAAGTTATTTTGTAAACTCTAATTATGGATCATTGATGCATTTATTAGGGCCTATACAAGTCAATTAATAGCGACACTATATTGCACTAGTTTTTCTCTAGTTGGCATTGCTATTAACACTAGAGTGTCACCTTTGTGATATAGTGTCATGGGGTCAATTTTTGCTTGAGTCACCTTGGAAATGCCAATCTACCTTTGCAAAATAGCATCGTAGAGGGTAATTTAGGTCTACCATCACTATGGTAAATAGCATTACCTATGAAGTATAGTGTCATGCACAATGATTTGGGTCTAGTGTCATGCAAAAAAAATTATCCACTTTTGCAAGATTGTGCCACTTTTGCTTATAGAGCCACTATTTCTAGAAAGATAGAGCATGGATATGGTAAATAACATCTCTTTTACAATTATAGGCTCTAGAATTAACATTTTTCATCATCTTCAAGAAATTTTGACATGGTGCACTTCGTGCATGTAGGAGGTTCTTTGCTTGCTCTTGTCCAAGGAGCATCAGTCCAATATTCCTTGTTGTGTAGGATAGTTGACTGATGAGGTGATAGCCTATCTAGACACCATTGGTTTGGGTTTCATAGCGCACATGATAGAGATTCGTACACATCTAGTGATGATGACAACCTTAGTTGAGTGGTGGTGTAACAATACTTCCTCATTTCACTTGCCCACTAAAGAGGCGACAACAACCCTCAAGGAAATTTGGTGTATTCTATGAATCCCCATCCCTAGGATTATCTATGACACTAAGGCAAGAGGTGACACTATTTTTGAGATTCTTGGTGTAGATGAGTATTGGAATGACAATGGCTAGATTGATTTGCATGCTTATGAGGGGCATGCCCAGACTTGACCCTATTTGTTAGAGCATTAATTTCATGGGTACTTGTACTCGATCAACATGCTAGAAGATTCAATGTTGGATGGGGAGTGGTTTAGGCCAACATGATGGATAGGATGACTTTATAACTTGGGACCTAGTGCTCCTCACTTCACTATACCATGACATGCATTAGGTGGTTTATCTCGAGGGGTGCAACATAGGAGTCAGGGTGACACTACTTCACATTTGTGCATATGCGTATATTGCCATGCTTAGGCCAATTAGCACACTTTTTGACATGGATCCTGATGAGCCCGCAATATAAAGGTATAGAGCCATGACTACTTTACAATACACCGATATCACAAGGATCTCGTATTGGAGGTGGGTTATAGATAAAATGACAATTTTTTTGGTGGAGGCCATGGATCCAGGCTCATTGATGATATGATGATCAATATATATTATTTTCTCACTATACCAAATATATGCAGGGGAGAGAGAATCATATGATCGAGCAGTACCTACCAAATTTGGTAGCTTGATAGTTCAAAGAGGTGCAGGATGCACCTCAGTAAGGATACATAGTTATTTTTTCTAGGACCTCTAGAGAGAAATCCTAGGGATAGAAGACACCTCCCTAGGTTGTGATTGATGAGTTTAGATAATTGGTTCAATAGCCTTGGGCATACTTTAGTGGGCCTCTTGATGTGGGAACGACAACCGTATATGATGCATATTAGAAAGATCATGCCCTAGTACAACTAACAGATCTAGTCAGTGGATAGTTCCCAGTTAGAGGAAAGAGATGATGTGATAGACAACACATAGGTCAATAGCAACAACCTCCCCATGATGGGCATGATGGGTAGGATGGGCATGATATGAAGGATCAGCAGCCTCCTTTGGCACAACTAGTATGATAGCAACCTCTACAATAGCTACCACAAGGACTTGATCCATGAGATTTATAGATATAGGCTTTGACTATAGAGAGGGATAGATTGAGACAAGAGTAGGATTAGGCCCGCTAATAGCTGTAGATTGTCACAAGTGAGAAATATCTAGAATGGAAATAGTTGTAGGCCATCACTAGTGGGAGAGAGTAGGAGAGGAAATTGAGGCAATAGGCCAATATATTGCTATCCCAAGAGATAAGGCATAGGTAGAAGCTAGAGGTTGTTCCATAGTAGACACAGTGACATGTTGGAAAAATGGTCTCAACACAGTTATACGACCAGGCCATGTAGGAGGTCTTATATTATCATACCTTGTACCACAAGGAGGTCCCTTCTCATTAGTGGAAGCCAAAGTTTTCTCAGAAGAGTAGGGTGGCACCGAGCAGCTCAGGAGGTGCTCAATTCATTAGTCGATAGTCGTTAGGTTCCCACCATGACAATTGCTAGAGCTAGAGATATTAGCACATTAT
The DNA here is from genome assembly GCA_007258455.2 of Sequoia sempervirens. Lineage (NCBI taxonomy): Eukaryota > Viridiplantae > Streptophyta > Pinopsida > Cupressales > Cupressaceae > Sequoia > Sequoia sempervirens. The sequence goes on from VDFB02164213.1 coordinate 9,077, forward strand.
AGACACTTTTTGGATGTACATCCTGATTGTTTATGTATATGCATTCATTGGCTAATTTTTGATAGCCTCTTGTATACACATTTTTGATGATAGTACACAATGACTAATTTTTAAAATGACATTCAATTTTTTGATATATATGAGATGGCTTTGATGCAAAAATTATGATGTGACATATCCTTTATTTCATGGTTTATGTATGTATGGATGCATGTACTTTGATTTATGCATATGATATGATGTTCATAATGTGATGTTATGGATGTATTTGATGTATGGAACATGACATGGATACAAATGCAATGGATTATTTACTTCCCTTTTCAGTATCTTTTTCTATATGCTATTTCATGATGATGTAGGATGTTAATGCTATGAGATGAATGCATTTTATATTAATTATATGGATGTTATGGATGATTTTTTAATTCTATAATATGCTTAGAATAAAAAATCTATATTATCCTAAACAAATTAAATGATAATGATAACATTTGCACATGAAATGGATTAAGATGTTTAGAATAACAAATATATATTATCCTAAATAACTTAAAAATGATGATGATCATGCAAATGAAATGGATTGTATTTCCCATTATGATGATATGCTATGAGTATGCAGGATGTGTGTACACTGATGGTTTGTGGATGCAGGATTGATGCTTTGTTATTTTTGTTGAGTGTCACGATACCGTGTTAGCACAAAAAGGAGATAGAACTGTAAGATGGATTAGCCATTGATTCAAAGTCCAATAAGTCTATGATTCCTTAAGAAATTATTAGATACGGTGGTGAGAGATGATGATTTTCTTGTTTCAGGGATTAAGATACTAATGAAATATTATTCCTTATTTTTGATAAAAACACATAGACACAATGCATCAAGGTATGGATAACTAGGATGTAGTTGTATCTAGTGTGATGGAATTTGACTCTACAAACATATAGGAGTATTTTTTTTCACACCTAACATACAAAAACCTTGCTAGGATGTACTTCAAAAAATTTGAACATCTTGGACCAAAACATAGAGAGTCATAACCTAACAATGTAATAGTCAACAAGTTGCCCAAAACCCCTTCCATACACACCTAACAAAGGTAGTATTTGCCAAGGTTATTTTACAAGAATATCAAACAAGCACAACAAATGAAATATAATGATCAATGCCCCATTCCTTTCTCTCTAAATCATTTTGAAAGACATCATTGAGAGGTCATTGTAATGAGAGCAATAAGATAAATCACAAGAAAAGATCGAGCGAACAAACAAGTCAATGTTCTTCATACCTCTAGCCAAGACTAAAACTATGGTGATGCCTGATGTTATTATCCATTGTCATAAGGATGCATCCTAGGACATGTTTATCAAATGATTAAAAAAAACTAGATGATAGGCTATTGATACAAAGGTTAACCAACTTGTTTACCTAATGATCTAGACTCAATACTTTTACGTTTATGCCTACACTTTATGAAGTTCCACACTTGTTTCCATTTATTTTACCAAAGGTTGAAGATGAAGAACATTTTATTATGGATGAAAGTTTATTGTGAGTGAAAGTGAAAAGGGAAGGATAGTTTTGGATTTTCTAGAATGTTCCAATGTTTTTGCAATGTTTTGAGGCTGTTTTTGGGTTGTTTTATGAATGTTTTGATTTTCAAGTTTTCAAATGTTTTTGTGTTTTTATGAGATTTTGACCAAGAACCAAACCTAAGGGGACTAATCTAGGGCCTCAGGGGATGATCAATGATTAGCCTTGCCTACATTATACATGTAGATACCTCATAGTATGATAACCATGTTTTTCAAACTTTTTATGATTTTGACCTGTTTTGGGAATTTTGATATGATTTGGATGTTTTGGATTTTGGATTTACAATTTTCTAAATGTTTTTGGATTTTTTGATTTTATGAATTTTTTTGGATTTTTTTGAGGATTTTGTAAGTGTTTTTTGGGATTTTCTGATTTTAAACGATACCTTAGATCATGATGCCAATGTCACATTTATGAAATACAAGACATGGATCAAGAATTATTCAAAAACTAGAGTGCAATAACCTAACCCCAGTGTCCAAAAATGCTTCATAGTTTAATAGACAAACCAAGATAGGTAATGTACATGCAAAGAATTCAACAGAGTTTATCATGGTATATATGGGCTATGGGACTTCATGAGACAAAATGGTAAAAGAGATTGTTAAGAGCATGCCATGAGTAGAGTTGAAATATACACTGAACATTTTTCAAGATCAAGATAAACTAGAATATTTGGATAGAGCCAGATTAGATGAATGGAGGGAACATTGGATTTATCATGACAAGGAGAAGATATTTCTATCTGGGAAGGATCACATAGACACTCAATTCTACTCATGACACCTATTTTCCAGGTTTTCATCATAGTACATGCCAAAGCACCACCATAGTGGTTTTCACTAGAGGACAATTTTTATTTTTACTATTTTCTTGATTTTTTGATTTTTTTTGAAAATTTTACCCTCATGTTGAACCACCTAGTGGTATTGTTGTAGAGGCCACTATAATAATGTGCCAACAATATCCTACTTGAAGAAGTTTCTTTCCTAAGATACAAGTATTTGAATGCAACTTTTGAGAACTCCAATTTTCCTTATTGGTACTGGAATTAACCTTGTCTATGTTTGCACATCATTATAGGGTGCCTTCAAAATCCTTAAGATGAAGAGTGGTTGCCAACACCTGGTTAAAATGATAATTGGATATCATGAATGGAGTGTACGGTGTCATACATGAAGGAATATGAAATGGATTGGTTGATGGTTTAGAACCTTTGGCTCTCCAAACTTGGGAAGATGAGCCATGATGAGTGGACATGGTAGTTTTTTGTGAAATTAGGACCAACCACTTAAGATACTTTGTTCATCCCTTGAGAAGTATTCTTTTGTACCTAAGGACATCTTTGATGGATACGTTTCCATTTTTTGAGTTTGCCCCAAAGTTTCTTTGACTAATGAATTATGAGTGGAATTGTTTTATTTTGTATTCTTTGGTATCCATTTGTATTTAATTTTTCCTCTTTTCTTTACTTCTTCCTTTTCTTTGGTGATCATCTCCTTGCTTTGATAGGAATATTTATTTTTAACGTTGGTCCCATTTTCGGTATGAGATGATGCGTGGATGATGATTCATGATACAACTAGTTGTAGTGTTGACAATATTTTCATCATAAGGATCCTTCGTTCCCCCTATGTCAAAGTTTTCATTAAACAAGATTTCCCCTAATGTTGTGAAGGTATTAACAATACCTAACCCTTTTCCCTAATAATATATCCTCTGATCCATAGCCACTGAATATGACTTGTCATGAACACATGATATTGCTATGGGTTACTATTGTTTAGGAATATTAACTATTTGCTTTGATTCTATGGCATCTTTATCTATTGATACCACTTTAGAAGATTTTGGTGTTGATTCAAAAGAGGTCAATGATTCACAATCTCTATAAGAATCAAGAATCTCAACCATTGCTTTCTCTTGTGTGGGAATATAAAGCATGGGAGACTCTTATTTTTATGAAGAAATTCTATATTTTCATCAGAAAGAAACATCTTAGGTATTACATCGAGGATATCTTTAGAGTTTAAAATGGTTTGGAAGATCTCCCTTATTTCTTGATGAAACTCTAGGGATAGGGGTTCTTGATCCTGACTCGATTCAGAGAAACTTTCGTTATCCTCAAGAATATCTCTTGACATGACTCTTGGGTAGATGATGTATCTTTGATAGGAGACTCTTCACAAGCTATAAGGTCCATGGAAAGAGAAAGAAAAACTTCTTGTTTCCTTGGAACCTCCTCAACATGGCTAATCATGAAGTCATACGAGGGGGCAATGTGGCTATGTAAGAGATACTTGATACCATTTTGATATGAAAAATTGCTAGGCATTGTTCATTGATCTTGAATTTGATCTAAGAACATATCTTGATCCCTATCTAATTCCTCTTTTGTGATGGATGAGCCCCATAAATGGGTGCTATCATGGTATCTTGGGTATGGTTTACATTGTTAGAACTTGACGCCTTTATGGAATCTTTCATTTTTCTTATGATCGATCTAGGGGTTTTATAAATTTACAAGTTTTGATTCCCTAATTTTTTATCAACCTTAAGGTCTCTTTATTTAACAAGATCTTGAATATGGTTTTTGATCTTATCAAAAAAATTTGTGTTATGATCTTTGTGTTGGTGATATTCACAAAAATGGGTCCCCTCTATAGCTAGGAGGTTTAATTTGTGGCTCTTGGTAGTTTTTTAATTCTAGAAGTATAATGAGGTTGGACTAGAGCAACTTCTTTAAAACTACGTCTATGGTTTCTCCTAAGGGAATGAATTTTCATCTTGACACATTGTTATTTGTTCTTTATGGTGCTCTTTGAGTATTTATAGCATTGATCATTAGTTGATTGTTTTGTGGTTGTACATTTATTTGTTGTGTGTTCATTGGTTGGGTGTTTTTTTATGGTGAGGCACTTATGACCATTTTTGCATCAATGAAACCATCATTGGCAGTATTCTTCTTCTTAGCCCAAGTGCAAGGCTTTTCATTAAAGCTAGATGATTGTCGATTATCCCTATATTCTTGCGTGTTTCCTTATGCTATAAGAGCTCTCTCAATGTTAAGAGCCTTAGGGATGAGTTGATCATATGATGTGACACATTGCATTTTTAATTGAAAGGATAAATCCCCATCAAGGTTAGCAATAATGATTATTATTTGTTGTTCCTCAAGAATAGGCCATTTTCTTTTGCTAGATCTATACCTCCATCATTGTAAGATTTACAAATGTTTTACCCTTGTTTTGTTTTAGGGTGTACAATTCCTCCAAAATGACGTCCATGTCTAGGTTGAAATAGAAGTGATTTACAAACTAATCTATGATTTCTTCAAATGTTTGGATTCTAGGAGGTAAATTGGAGAACCATTCAATTCCTGGGCCTTCCAAGCTTCGTGGGAAAAATAAAATTTAATAGGAATCATTATAGGCCACTTCCATGCATGCTACATAGAATTCCTTGATGTGGTCTTTGAGATTTCCACACCCTTTGTATTTATCAAATTTGGGTAGTTCAAATCCAAGCAGGAATGGTATCATTGAAATCTTCGTATCAAAAAGATAGGAACACAAGTCACATTGAGCATATGATCTCTTTCTCTTTCCTGCTTAAGTATCATGTATTTGTTGAGAGAACATTTTAACTTGCATGGAAAGATCATATTGAGGATTAGGGAGTGGAGTATACATATTACATGGTGGAATGGTGGATGAATTAAATGTGTTGTATGGTGTATATGATGGGTTGGCTTGATATTGTTGTGTGAATGGTGATGGTGGTGGGGTGGCATATGCTCCTTGCGTATTTGGATTCAAGATGTTTTGTTGCATTCTTGTGTAAGGTTGTTGGAAGCCTTGTTGTGCAAGCAACGATTGTTGATAGGCCTATTGTTGTTGCACTATTATTTCTTGTTGTTGATCATGTTATTGTTGTTACACTAACATTTCTTGTTGTTGAGCCTATTCTTGTGCTTCTTGTTTTTGTTGCGCTATCAATGTTTGTTGTAGTTGTTGTTGTTTTATTTGTGCTATAAATTCTTTTTGTTGTGTTTTTTGTTCTTGTAAGGCTTATTGATAGGCTTGTTGGCCTTGTTGTGCTTATTGTTGTTGCAAAGCTTGAGCTTGTGCTTGTTGTGCCTATTTTTGTGCTTGTTGTGCTTGTTGTTGTGCTTGATTTTGTTGCAAGGCTTGATCTTGAGCTTTTTCTTCTTATGCTTGTTGTTGTTGCAATGCTTGTTGGGCTTGCAATGTTATACTATATTGATTTGAATTTTTTTTATTTTGAGATTGGAATGGTGGACTTTGGTAAGTGGTTTGTGATAGTGGGTTGAGTGTGTATTGGGGTGTTTTTTATGTGATTATATGTTTGGTGGTGGATAGTTGATTTATATTTGACATATTATATCCTTGGTTTTGTCATATCATCCCTTCCAAGATTTGGTTTTAGGATGGAAGGGTGTACATTTGGGGTCCCATTTGATTTTGTGTTGTTGGGGGAACCAATGTTTGATAAATTTGATAGAATGCTAGTTGGTTTTGTGATGTTAGTGGCATACTTGGATTTTGGACTATTTTTGTTGAAGGATTAATCGAATTTGATGTGATTGATGGATTTACTAGATTTTTTTGATTTTGGACTGATAGGTTTGATGGATTGATTTGGTTTTTTGGATTTTGGGTCAACATGCGTGATGAAGTGATTAGAGGGACTTGTGGATCCATTTGTAATGTTTTTCCTTATTTGAATGAAGATGAACCATGTGTTATAGTGTTCACTTGTTCAAATAAATCTACTTGACATGGTTGAATTTTTTGAACTTGTGGAATGGTAGGAATGTAGCCTTGAATACCTTGGGTAGAGGTAATGAGTTGAGATGATTTTGTAGCATAGAAATTTGGTGCCAAAATGTGAGTGTGATCATAACCTAGACCAAACATGATTAAAACATAAAGAAATTAGTCACATTAGCTAAGTTAAGTCAAACTCCCTATGAGATACTTGATAGGATAAGCATGGAAACCATTGTCACAAAACAAGAAATAACAAGAAATGCATGAATGAAATATATCTAAATGCCCCAAACCTCATCCCATATGGCAATTGGTGCCATATTGATGTGAAATAATAGCCCTTTTCCAATCCTTTTGATGAAAAAAGCTTCAAGATTGTGGCTTATGGATGAATATTGATACAAGATGTGAGCTAAAATGGTGAAAATGGGTGAGAGAAAGAATGGAATTGAATAGCATAAATTTTCTTCAAGAAGTGGATCCCTTTCTCATAGAAGTGAGTTTTAGTTATAGGGAAAATGGTTAAATCAAGGGTTGAGATTCATTTTCCCAAGAAATGGTTGCTAATTGATGAGAGGATTGAAAGATGATTAGCCTTGTGACAAGTCTCACAAGGAGAAGGGATGTGATGGGGATGTGTGCTCACACATGTGTGAGAATATTTTGGGAAGAGAGCATGTAAAAATGAGCAAAGGCTTGTGGGTGAAGGATATTAAGGCTCATGTAAGAGGAGTGAAGGCCTATGTAAAAGACAAGATGGCTTGTGTAAGAGCCATGAAGGCTTGGGTGGGAAACAATATGGCTTGTGTAGGAGCCATTAAGGCTTGGGTGAAAGAAATTCAATGAAGGGATTAAATGAAGAAGGAATATTCCATGAGAATATTCTCCTACAAGTGTGTGGGAAAATATCCATTTTAATTAATTTGAGAAAATTAATTAGTTTTGCAAGTTGGAGTTAATAGACCATGGGTTTATTTAACTTGAGTGGAGTTAAATACTGGAGAATGGAATAATGAGGATTAGAAAGTGGATAAGGTTAATTAATCAAAGATTAATTAACTTAGGTGTGATTTAGGAGATTTTAGAGGATATGGGAAAATGTTAGATTTAATTAAATAGTTAGGGTTATTTAATCAAATGGGAAGACATGGGAAGTTTAATTAAATAATATGCATTATCTAATTAAATGGGATGAAAATTAGTATGAAGGGGCGATCAATTAATTAAATAAAATTGATTATTTGATTAATAGGAGAAAATGATAGATTTAATTAAACAATTTAGATTATTTAGGAAAAAATGGTGTTAAAAATCAAATTCAAATGCGTAATATTGATTAGGACAATTTGAAGTGTCAATAGTATCATCCCTCTTTAATTACACTCACAAGTCTAGCTCAAGTAGAGAAATCAAACTATCCTTCCATCAATAACTTGAGACTTAGCTTGCATCTATCAAATGTGATTAACATCCTTTGGTTAGCATCATTTAAAAACATCCAAAAATCAACTCATACTCTCAACATAGGGTTGAGTATCAAAAACATAGAATCATTGCAAAAAATACCAAAAATCCACTCACACTCTCATCATAGGGTTGAGTATCAAAAACCTAGGCATCTTTAATCATTCAAAATCCAAAACCAATCTTTTTCATATCAAATCCAAAAATCAGCATAAAAAAAACATCTCTTTTATATGCCTCAACACACCAATGTGTATCTAACTTTCAATTTAATCATGTTTTAAGTAATTGTGGGAATATTTTGAATTAAATGGTTTATTTTAAACTTAAATCTTTATAAATGATAATATCACCCTTGTTAAAAAAACTATTATGGGTAATTTCAAAAGTTTTGTATGTAAGGTCCTCATTGATAATTATTATTATGAGAAAAGGTACTTTTATTTATTATTATTATTTTACTCATAATGATGAATATTTAAAACTTAATGATTTGAATATTAGTCAATATTTTATAGGCACAATTGATTTAATTTATTATTTTAAAATTGTGCAGGTCATTTTTATAAGGAAGGTCATTTTTTTTATCAAAGGGACCCGTAGATGAATTTGTGCCTGCTAGCTTGGAGAATATTTGAAAGGTTAACAAAAGAGGTTTTTTTTTTTTTATCTCACCAATGGAAAGTTGATCACTGAAATTGAGGAGGGAATTTCTATCTCTCATTGATGCAAATTTGTAGAAAAATCACCTAATTGGATATAATGGAGGAATGATTTTCTAAAACTTTGTATGCTTCAAATATTAAATGTTGATGTAATCTAGGCCCTTGGAAGAAATTCAATCTTGTCCATTGATTTTTAATGTAAACTATATAAAAGGTTAGTACCTTCTCATTTGTAAGGGGTTAGATTTATAGGAGTTAGTCAATTAGTAGGAGTTAGTTGTAGGAGACAGAACTGGAGATTGTTGAGAAATTACTGACTAATTTAATGCCAATAGGTAATTGATTGGGTGAATTTATGTGTTATCTATGAAAGTATCATGGTTTCCTATTTATGAATATTGAATGTTAGTTTCATGTTCATTCATATTAATGGTGAAGTGTTGAGGATATTGATCGATCTTTAGTTCATGCTATTAGTGGCTTGTTGATTATGAGCTATTATGTATAGCTAGTCTGATCCTTTCTACAACATTAGTTCAATTGTGAATGTTTATGAATATTGTGCCAAGAATTTGATATGTGTATGAATGCTTACAATCTGAAAATATTTTCCTTTGGAGATTGCACTATTTCTATGATATTGTGGATGTAATCTTGGTTAAGCAAGAATTGGTTTATTAGGGGATTTGTCTATCTAAAACATTAACCATTGATGTGATTGATCATAGATGTTAGTTAGGACCTCTCTATCAACTCTTTATCTTTTGATCTTTCTTTGGATTATTTTATAATTGAACCAACATCACCACATTTCCACATTTGATGAAAAGTATTTTTCATATTTTTGATCTAGAAATTACAATTGAGGTCTCCATACACATTTCCAAATTTGATGCAGGAGCATCCAGTGGTGTAAGGGAAATCTTGCATCACCCAAAAATATGCATTCCATTTATGTTTCCTTTGGTTAGCCTTTTGTATATGACTTTTCATTTCTAGATACCCTTTTCGTCATAATGTAAATCCCCACTTCCAATTTTTGCTTTTCTGCTTTTTCTAGTCAACTGCAATTTTTAGCAGGTATTAGAATTTGAAGGTCTTTGGGGACAAAAAATATATGGGAGGATTTAGAATGGAAAAATAATAATATTGGCAAAAGAATCAGGCTAAGAGTGTTCCCGGTTTGAAAGATATTACAGTTTCAGTCTCCTAGAAATGCACCTGAAAACCTTCCAAATCTAGTTTGAGGCACTAAATGGCCCCAAAACGTCCCCAAAACTTTCCAAAATCGGCATAGAAGATTTCAAGCATGTTCTTGACTTTGAGACCTTTTTGATGATTCAAACGATTCAAAAAATGGAGTCCTGGATCAAAAGTTATGGCTCCCAGAAGTTGGTACACTTTCAAAATGTGCTAATTTTTGAATGATGTTTTAAATTTTAAATTTCAAATTGTAATTTGTGGTGACAAACCACAAAAATATGATCATTCAATTTTTTTTTGGCTCCAAAATGGAAAAGGATCTATTTATGGGGGGGATTTTCTAATTTTTGTAGCTTTTTGGGGAAAAAGAGTTCACATGCTGCGAAAGGGGATTTTGTGGTGACTGTAATTTTTTCTAGCTTGCATGTATTGCAAAGCTTGAGGATTTGTGATCCTCTGCATGTAAGAAGTAACTTTTTTTAATAATAAAATTATTGTCTAGTTTTGTGCGTAAATTTTTGTGTCTTGGGTTGCACCCTCGTCAAGATTTCACAAAACTTCATTTGAGTTTGACACTTCCAGCATTGTTGAATTGTCAAGCCCCTTGTGATTACCAAAAAATCACATCATCATTGGGTTGTTTGTGCATTTTCAAGACCTGACGTTAGAGACCTTAGGGTTATTTTCTAAATATTTTTTGTAGAGAGTCACCTTTCAAGAGAGATAGAGCACTTGTGTTTTATCTATGTTATGCAATGCAAAATAACTCATCAACACCCTGACCACTTGTCCTACTCAGGTAGATCCCTTCTATGTGATTTTATAAGTAACAAGTTGAACAAAAATTTCATGATAGATTCAAGAGCCTCCACTAACATTATGCCTTTAGAAATCATGAAAGAGTTAGGGTTGCAAGCTATCTAAACATATTGAATATGTTTTGCAATGGATTCAAGGGAAATCCCTATAATTGAAGTAGTAAATGATGTTCATTTCAAGTTGGTATTTTTCCTAAAAAGGATTGTGCCATGATTGTAACTATTGTTGAAATCCTAGCTCAGTATGGAATGCTCTTGTTAAGGGGATGGGCAGCAGTAGTTGGGGGAAGCATGAAGTTAGACCTATCTTATGTTACCATAACTATGAATGGTAGAGTATTCAAGTTAATCAAAGAAATGAGACATCAAAATTCCATAGAAAATTTCTACCCACATGAAAGTGTTTATTTCATTGACATAGACATGGATAAATTCAAGGTTGTATATGCAAAACTAGTGGAGGATGAAATTATACAAAAGATTGGAAAGGTAAACCAGAACATCTAGGAGGATAACTTGTGGTCCATACATTTTTTTGGGGCTTGCTCTAAATAAGGATTAGGAGCAAGGGTAATTCTCATATCACTAGAAGGTAAATCTTACAAATGCTCTTTTTCATTGAATTTTGAATGCATAAATAATTTTCTTGGGTATGAAGCTCTACTATTAGGGTTAAACATAACAAGTAAGCATAAAATAAAAGAGCTTAAGGTTTTTGCTGATTCTGAGTTAGTAGTGTCTCAAATTACAAAATGATGAAACAATATAGAAATGTTGTTTGGGACACAATTGAGATGTTCGATTCTTTCTCTATTAATTGGATAGAAAGATAAAAGAATGCCATGACATATCTCCTTGCTAATATTTCTTTGAGGCTTGATGATATAACTCGCTAGAATATCAAAATTTGAAGTCTAGGTGAGGCCTTCTACTCCTAAAAACATCTAAAACTAGCAGTTGTTCACTAATGATACTATTTTTTTGAAATTTATACATTGTATAGATGAGTATCACAACCAAGAAATTGATTTCCAAAGTTTTGTTGAAAAAATTGATGGAAAGGATACTATTTTTGGAAATGAGGCTATTTATCTAAATAAAAATAAGAACTCAAATGGATTGGTATCCCTAGAAATAATATTTGATAATTATAACAAATGCAATATTAAGCAAAACTCTACACATGAGCAATATTTAGAGGAAATCAATTTAGGTATTGAAAATACACCCAAGAAGGTGTATATTGGTAAGAAGTTAAACCAAAAAATTAGAATAATGTTGATTGCTCTACTTAGAAGATACAAGCATGTGTTTACATGGTCATATGATGATCTAAAAGCTTACAAATAGGATCTATTCCAACTTGAAATTCCCTTGAATCCATATTCCAAACCTTTTAGGAAAAAATAAAGGCCAATAAATCCCGCTATGGCATCAAAAATGCAGTAGGAGCTTATGAAGCTTAGGGAGGGTGGAATTATAAAGCCTATTAGGCACTCCACCTAGGTTTCAAATTTGGTCCTAGTCAAAAAGAAGAATGGGGAGATTAAGTTATGTGTGGATTTCAGAAATTTGAACATATCCTCATTAAACTTGGAAATTATCCATTGCCAAATATGGAGGCAATGTTGCATAAAGTCACTGGTTATGATCTCTTAGCAATGATGGATGGGTTTTCATGTTACAATTAGGTAAACTAAAAGAATTAGAGCAATATAAAATTGATTTTACCATACCATGGGGCACATATGTTTATATTAGGATGCCATTTTGTCTAACTAATGTTGGAGTTACATTCTAGATAGCTATGGATATTGCTTTTTCATATTTCATATATGCGTTAACATGGCTATATATTAGGATGAAATCATTGCATATTCCAAGAAAGAGTAAGACCATTGCATGCATTTAGAAAATATATTCATAAGAGCCTTGGAGTATGGAATTTCATTAAACCCTAAAGTTTACATTTGAGGTTACAAAAGGAAAGTTGTTGGGGCATATAGTTTCAAATGAAGGAATAAGGATTGATCTAGAAAGAGTTGCAGCTATTGATAGGATTCCACTTCCTAAAATAGTGAAGGGGTTTCAATAATTCTTTCTATAGATCAATTTTGTCAAGAGGTTTGTTACAAATTTTGTAGAGACTACAAAATCCATCTCTAAGATGTTGAGAAAACAAGAAACAGTTGCATGAGGTGATGAGCCTATTAAGCATTCAATGACATCAAGAAGGTCATCAAGGAAGCACCATTCATTAAGTCCCTATATTTTTCTAAGCCTTTTCAATTGTTTTATTTTGCATCATTTCACATTATTATTGATGTTCTATTACAAAAAAATGGTGAGGGTCATGAGAAACCCATCGCTTTCTTTAGCAAGGCATTACAAGCAACATAATTGAAGTATGATATCATGGGAAATTAGGCCTATGCCTTAGTAAAGGTTGTCAATAATTTTAGACCCTAATTGGTTGGTGCAAGGATAGTGGCTTATGTACCTAATGTTGCAGTCAAATACATATTCACTCAGCAAGAAGTCATGGGAAGAAGGTGTAGATGGATCAACAACATCTAGGAGTTTAATATTGATATTCAAATAACTACACTTGTTAGAGGGAAAGGTATAGCCAAGTTGATGGATGAATCAAATCTTGAGGTTAGTCAAATAAATCAAATAAGTGAGGATGTTCCTAAGAAGGAATGTGTAATTGAGTATTTCCCTTGGTATAAGGAAATTATACATTATCTAAGAAACATGTCTTTCCTTGATCACATGACTGATAATTAGAAGAGGACCTTGAAGCTATAAGCCATTAAATATGTAATAATTTATTATTGTTTATATTGGAGGGATAGGGATGGTGTAATTTTGAGATGTGTTGATGTAAAAAAGGAAGGAAAATCCTTGATGAATCACATAGTGGTGTATGTGGGGGCCACTACATGGCTAAAAAAACTACCCACAAGATCTTGAGATCTAGATATTGGTGGGCTTCCCTTATTTCTGACACATACAAGGTAAATAAGTGTGATGCTTGCAAAAAGTTTTCTAGTAAGCTAAAATTCTAGACCATAAAATGTAGAAGCTCCTTTTCAAAAATGGGGCATATATTTCATTAGTGAGTTCAATGAAAAATATGGTGGTGGACACCATTGGATATTGGTAGCCACAGACTACTTCACTAAATGGGTAGAGGCAATCCCCACAAGAAAGGAAACAAGAAAATTTTCCATCAACTTTATTATGGACAATATTTTGATTAGATTCAACACTCCTGCAAGGTTGATCATGGATAATGCAATGTTCTTTAGGTTAGAGGAGTTTTCTGAATTGTGGAAGGACTATGGTATCACCATATCATATTATTCCCCTTATCTTCCATAGGGGAATGGTCATGTTGAGTCTAGTAACAAAAGTCTTATGAAGATCATGAAAAGGGTCATGGAGAAAAAAAAATATCTTAGGATTAAAAATTGAAATTAGCATTATCGAATGATAGGACAACCATAAAGAAAGATATAGAAAGACCCCCTTATGAACTTGTGTATGGACTGGATGCTAGAATACCTATGAACAACTTGTTACCAATCTACAAATTCATTCAAGAATATGGTAAGGATATTGATGATAGCATGAAAAATAGGATTAACCAACTCGCAGAGTTGGATGATTCAAGAAGAGAAGCACAAAACATCAATTTGAAAAGGAAACAAAAATTCAATTATCCATTTGACAAGAGAGCTATAGAAAAAAAATTGTTGTAGGAGACTTGGTTTTGATGTGGAATGCTAGAGTTCAGGATATGGGAAAACATGGTAAGTTTGAGGCCTTCTAGACTAGTCCTTATGTCATTTGTGACAATCATGGTGAGAATTCATACATCTTTTAGAATATGAATGTCAAAGAATGGTTGGAATTTCCATTGCATGGAAAATTCCTCAAACCCTACTTCTCATAAGTAGAAAATATCCATGTACATTATACTATACCGTATTTGTATCTTTTGGCTACATTTATTTTGGGGTTTTGTGGGGTCTCCTCTCCTAGAGAATTCTAAATTATGACTTTGCTTTTGCTAAACATACATCCCCAACTAGAACCATTGGTGGAGCATACAATTTTTCCATGGTATTATGCAGTTTGGAGGGTGAGAGAGTGCTTGGTATTACTCAACTAGTTAAATTCGGGCTGTTAGGTCCACAACCTAGGGCTTTCTAAAACCCTATTATCATAAAACCCTAATGTTCTTATGTTTTGTCATTAGTGTCATTCACTTTTTGATTGGACCTTAAGTTACAACTTATGGGTATTAGTGTCATGTGTCACATCCCCTTTCGCTAGGAAGTGCCCTCCTAATACTTTGTTATGACTTAATTGTTTTCCTTCCTAACAATTTTGTATTTACTAAAGCAGTCTAGACATGTGTCGTGATATCACACCATCCTTTTGGTTCATTGAGGCTTGTTTTTTTTGTCTTCTAAGCTTCATGATACCCCAAAATAGTGACATGCATCCAATTATTTCAAAAGGGTAATGTTGTTTATCAAATGTTCTATTTTTATGCCACTAAGCCTTTTTGTCTTGTTCAAAATTGGTTCCCCTTTTATCTAGTCACCTTAAGTTGTTAATTTAGCACGTGCATTTCACAGAGACTTTTTCCTTCATAGAGCTCTAAAAAAATTGACACTTTTCCTCTATGAAATGGAAAAATGGTGACACGTATTAAAAAATGTGTTAAATTCTATTGCAAGAGCTCAGGCCTTTATGGGGCTATGGTGGGACTGACCTTTGGCTCTAGAAAAGTTGTGAGATGATGACAAGTGTCAGCATATTGGAGCTTCTTTGTGAGTTCATCTATTGCCCAAGGCATATTTTATTGTTTCCTTGCTCTACAAGTGAGAAAAAAAATGACACCTATCCATATGACGACAAAGGATGGCTATCACTTCGCATAGGAAAATTCAAACTTGCACAATGGCCATGGATTTCGAGATCGATGCTCCACATTCAAACTTGGAAAATGTCTCTCATTGGTCACACACTCAAGCATGCAAAGGAAGTAATGGCATATGGGATTGTTATTTTCTGAATTCATGATGCTAAGGATAAAATACTTTTCTAAATTCACTCCTCTTACAAATGATAAGGTGATAAAGTGAACTGCTACATTTTCTAGATTGAACAAAGCTTTTCAGTTGTGAAACTAGGGTTTTCTACGAAGCTTTAAACATGCAAGTAAGTCGACCTCATCTACTAAATTCAAGAAAAATTCAAGGTGTAAAAGGGAATGTTATTAGTTCAAAATTAAAAAATAGTGGTTTATAGAGGGAATATTCTGCTAAATGTTTCTCACACCCTTTGTCTAAAAGGAATCCTATAAAACCCTCATTACAGTATTTAAACCATAACCCTCTCTAATTACACAAAATGGTTGGAACTTTGACTAGAAAGAGGAGATCCCCAAAGGAGGAGATAATTTCCCTATTGTCAAGATCATCAAAGAGACCAAAGGTGGTTTCAGGGTTTGGTGGTGTTATAGACAAGCTTATGGATGAGGGTATTGGGTATAGACCCCATTATGCTAGAAGATGGATATTTTTTGTTCAAGCACACATACAAGAAGCACTATACAAATAGGCCAATTTGTAACATTTAAAATTTAGGGTTAGACAAGTTGGTGGTGCCTAATGTTTTTGTAAACATAGAGTTGATTTAGCAATTGGCTACGGAATATGACCTTAATTCTAGGTTTTTACTAACTACCACTAGCCATAGGTTGCTTCCGTTAGATAAAGATCAGCAATCTAAGGTATTTCAATTGTACTCCAATGCAATTTTTCCATTTGACTTGGATGCACTAAACAAAGAATATGAGAGAAACAAAGATAGTTATAGGGTTATATGATTACCATGTTTTATACCAAAAGGACTGAGAAAGGAATGGCAAAGGATTGGAAAGGGTGATTTGGAGCCCTTTTCCTATGACATCTTCGAGCCTTACTTCCAAAAAACATATTTCTCATTAATGTAGGTATTGGGGATGGACAACAAAATCCAAATCTCTATGAATGCCATGGTCATGGAAATGGATATTCAAAGCAAGGATGTTAATAGGTCCTATGACTTTGTAGGGTATTTTGTTGAGCAATTGAACATGTCTCTTTGTGCAATCAAGAAGGATCCCTTTGGTCCCATAAAATTCATAAATTATTCTCTACTCATCCTGGACATGATATTATATGTACGGAAACAAGTGCGGCCACCACAATTTCAAGTTATGGCCATAGGGGATAAGTGTGTGCTTCTACCTATCCAAGAATGGACATACTTGTGGGATAAGGACTCCAAACATTCCAATTATGCTACTTTTGAGGAGTTCTTTATCAAACCTTTGAGGTGGGAGCTAGGCTTACCCACTGATTAGGCTTTTTCTTAGAAGGTGAGGAGATTCTTGAGGCCTCACGAGCTCACCCTAGAAAAAGGGATTGATCATAACTAGGGTGACTAGTGCTTTTACTCAAATGCTACTGTAATAAGGGTTTTTGGGACTCTAGTTGCACGCCATGTTCTTCCAAAGGATGTCCCTGATAGATTAGCATCCTTGGAAATCATGTGGCAATTGAATGCATTTGATAAGTTTTACTTTAGGAATAACAAGAAGCAAGCCTTTCTCCCTACCACTATGGAATTCTCAATTTTTTTGGCATTAAATACAGATGGCATGGAACTCATCCTAGAGAATCTACTCCCCTAAAAAATGTAGGTAGACAAGGTTAGAAGCTTTGATCCAGAAGGCTTCATTAATAAGGAAATGGGGATCATAAACCATTAGCCTACCATTATGTGCCTGGTAAAATTGAGGAATTGATCAAGAATTTCTCCTAAGAGAGCCTAGAAACCAAAAGAAGTGAGTTATGGGTCAAGATCTAAATTTTAGATGTAGAGGGATTAATTTTATCACCAAAAAGCATAAAACACAAAAGAAATGAACATAAAATAATAACAATTATTATACCTTTTGATGAACCTCCTAGACTGAGCTCAAGATTACACCCTAATCCTACTTGATTTGCTCCAAGGATGAATATGGATTTCTCACAATTGCACAAGCATAACAATGTCCAATTTCAAGATGATCAAATGATGTAAATGTGCCCCAATTTATAGAAATTGGGAGGGAGAAATGGAGGGATATGATTGATTGATAGGATGAGACATTAATCAAGGTGGCAGCTAATTAGAATTGTGACAAGTGTCAAAATTGAGTGCAAGATAAGAGATTAGGCGTGCTCACACATGTGTGAGGACACCTTAAGATGACAAGTCATTAAATTTTTGGAGGCTAGGTGTAAGATAGTGGAGGTAGGTGGGATTTGTCACATTAATGAGATAAGATTTGGGAGTTGAGGATGAATTTTAAATTAGGAAATAATGGTAATGATGGGGGTTAGGATAATTAATCAAGGATTAATTAGCCTTGATTAATTAGCCTAATGAGGTAGGTGGAGTTAATAAACCAAGGGTTTATTAACTTGAGTGGAGTTAAAAATTGGAGAATGGGATAATGAAGGTTAGTAGGTTAATTAATCAAGGATTATTTAACACAACGAGGATTAGAAGAATGGAGATTTTAGTGGGATCAATTAAATAATAGGAATCATTTAATTGATTGGAAGAACTATAGTTTAGAGGATGATATAATTAATTAAATAAAATATTTAATTAATTATAAGAAGAATAATGGATTAATTAATTAAATAATATATATTTAATTAATTAAAAAAGGAGGAATGGATGAATTCATTAAATAATTCTATTTAATTAATTAAGAAGAAATGATGTTAGATTTAGGGTGACTATATTTTCCCCTCTTTGATATAGCATCCATAGTGATGTTTTATCAAAGAGGTTTAAAATTTTTCCACAATGACCTTTAGAAAGTTAGTTATGAGGTGATGCCCCCTCGAGAGGCTAACTAGAAAATTTTTAATAAGGTATTTTTGGTCTACATCTCAAAAAAGGCAGGTTAGAATGATGTGAGATGATGTGGAAGGTGAAGTTAGTGAAAAGTAGGAGAAGAAACATAGAAATAATCTTGAAAAGAAAGAGAATACAAGACATTTGATGTGGCTAGTATAGAAGAAATTAGGGTTGGGGGTGTGATTAGGGTTAAAAATCCTATAGATAGGCTTTGAGGGGCCTAAAAAGTCATTTTCAATATTTGATTGGTAGAGAGGAGCTTAGGTGGTAGCATAGAGATATGTTAGAGATCCCTCATCATACACATCATGTAAAGCGAGTTTATGAGTACCAGCGGTCGAAGGATACAGTGGACCTGGTATGTGCTTTATTCCTTAGGTTTCAAGTAAATTTAGGGGCATTGGGTACATCAATCTAGGGGACCAAAGTTAGGAAAATGGATGTGTGGTTTCATGAAACCACACTTAAGAGCATGATTTTGGTGCTTGCATAAAAAAAATGACATACATTTTTTTCACCTATAGTCGATTTCAACACCCATATTGAAAAACATGGTGCCTGCATTTGGCACACTTATGTTTAATGTGCATGCATTTTATGCACATGTGTGTTAGGAGGGATTGAGGAAAATGAAACAATGCTTGCATAAAGTGATGCCTACATAAAAAATTGATGTGCCTAGGTTAAATGTTGTTGCACTTGTGTAATATGGCACTTGGGTGGGAAAATGAGGCACTTGCATTCAAAGAAATGATGCCTACACTAGGAATGGAAGTGTCGTTTCACAGCTACTATGAGGGAAGGAGAATGTGGGTAGAAGTAGGTAAATGATTTGGATAGAACAACTATTGTTAGTGTGTTGAATGATGCAAGAGGATTTGAAGATCCTTCTATCACAAGAGTGGCAAATGGCAGTCATGGGTCTAGGAAACTTCTAGCCCTTTTTCCCTTTTGAACTTTCTTTGAAATCTAATGTGAAAACAAAGTTCTAGCACCATTGCAAAGCCAAATTTGATGACAAAGATGGAGTTTTAGTTTTCTATCCTAAACTTGTAGTAGTTGTCCTTCATTTCTAGAATTTACAAAACTCCTTTTGCAGACCCAATTCCCTCCTTGCTTAGTAACCATAAATTCCCTTTGTGATTACTAGCAAATCACATCAACCAATTAAATTGTTCCAAGCTTAGTCATGACCTGACGCCCAAGAGACCTTGGGGTGATTTATAAAACTTATTTGTAGAAATTACCTTTCAAGAGAGGTAGCATACTTGTGTGCTTCCTGTGTTGAGAAAGCGTTAAAATAACCATCAATAGAGACAATGAATAATGTAATTAACATTGATGGATATGCATTTGATGAACTTGATTGTGTAATAATTGAAGAGATTGTGGAAGAATAGGAAAATTATGAGTAAGAGAAGTAGAATGAACAAAATGAAAGAGAAGAAGAAGCTTTGGTAGTGTCACCTAAGACACCTAGATGTGCGTAGAAGAATCATTTAGAAAGTCATATTATTAGAGATAAGACGAAAGTAGTATTAACTAGAAGCAGAGAAATTGTTGAAGTAAATATGTGTTTATTTTTTTAGATTGAACTGAAGACCCTAACTAAGCATGTAAAGATGAACATTCGATGGAAGCCATGAAAGAAGAACTTATGCAGATTGAGAAGAATCAAACTAGGGAATTGGTCCCAAGATCAGTAGATAAAAAACATTATTGGATCGAAGTGGGTATTTAGAAATAAGTTGAATGAGAATGGAGAAGTGGTTAGAAACAAAGCAAGGCTTGAGTGTAAAGGTTACTCACAAGTAGAAGGCATAGATTTTTAGGAAAATTTTTCTCTGGTAGAAAGAATGGAAGCTATAAGGATGTTCTTAGAATTTTCTACTCATAAAGACTTCAAGGTCTATTAGATGGATGTCAAGTCAACATTTTTGAATATTGAGCTAGAAGAAGAGGTTTACATGGAACAATCGGAAGGATTTCAATTTTCAAATCAACAAGATATGGTGTGTAGATTGAAGAAATCCTTATATGGATTAAAGCAAGCTCCTAGAGCTTGGTATGCAAGGTTAGATAGGTATTTGATTCAACAAGGTTTCAACAAAGGTACAAATGATAGTAATCTATATTTTAATTTTGAAAATGACAAAATCTTGATTGTAGTTGCATATGCTGGTGATATTATTTTTGGAGGAAATGAAAATATGTCTAAGATTTTTGTGGAAGAGATGCAAAAATATTTGAAATGTCTATGTTTGGAGAGATGAATTTCTTTCTTGGGCTATAAATTAATCAAACAGAGAAAATATTTTTTATTTCACTTTCTAAATATGTGAAAGAGATATTGAAGAAGTTTGGGATCAATGGTTCCAAATTGGTATGTGCTCCTATGGTGACTAGTTGCAAATTGGGTAAAGATGATGATTCACCTAAGGCTGATCAGAGCAAGTATAGATCTATGATTGGTAGACTATTGTATTTGATTGCTACTAGACCAGATATTATGCATGTTGTATGTCTTGCGGCTAAATTTCAAGGAAACACATGTTGCTGATGTTAAAAGAATATTCAAATATTTGAATGGCACTCTAGATTATGGATTATGGTATCCTAGTGATACTAATTTTACTCTAAGTGCCTATACAGATGTAGATTGCATTGGATGTGTAGATGATAGAAAGAGTACAAGTGGTGGTGCATTCTTTCTTGGTTGTAGATTGGTTGCATGGTTGAGTAAAAAGAAAGATTTGGTATCCTTGTCTACTTCTGAAGCTAAATATATTACTACTACATCTTGTTGTACAAAAGTTCTATGGATGAAATAGACATTGAAAGATATTGAAGTGGTGTATGATGATCCTATTTCTATCTTTTGTGATAATACAAGTGCAATTAACATTTCAAAGAATCCTATGATGCACTCAAGGATGAAGTATATATCTATCAAGTATCATTTCTTGAGAGAGAAGGTATAGAGAATGAAGTAAAGCTTGAGTATGTTCCGATGAAGGATCATATTGCTGATATATTTACAAAGGATCTTCCTAAAGATATTTTTGATTATCTTCTGGAGAAGTTAGGGGTCATTGTCCCTCATTTCTTGAACTAGATGCATATGGAGATGCATCAGTTCAGTAGATCTATGGATCTATCTTTCTTCTGGATTGATTTTTTGGTGGCTACCTCTCAGTGGGAGTAGGTAGTGTCAAGTGTTGTCATTAATTTGAGTATTATGTTTTTTTATGTCAAATGGAAAATCAATGTAAAAAATATTTTTCCTTTGAAATTGATGTCAAAGGGGGAGAAGAAGCATGTGAAAAAGAGAGGAAGAAAACAAACAAAAGAGGAAGAATATAAATGACTATCTACTAAGGGGGAGAAATAGAAGGGAATAGAAAGAAAAATATTGAGAAGTGTATTTAGACCTAGTATGGCATCTTTGATGGTCTTTCACATCATGTGTTGCCATCAATGAAAAAGGGGGAGATTGTTGCGAGAATGGAAAGAAATAAGGTGTTGTCATTAATTTCAACTAGTTAATTGGTTATCAACTAATTGTTGTTGTCATTAGTGTCATAGATATAGGTCATTAGCTATATATGTCAAGGATATTGAGAAATTTGTAATGAAGATATGTTGCAAGTGTTTAGTGGTTGCTTTCAATTTTGCTCCAATATTTTCTCCTATGTTTGTGTGGTTTAGATACATTGATAATGGTTGTTGGAAGCTACTATATCTAGATTTTTGGCTATTGATTCATTGTACAATGCAAGTTATATTCACCAATTGTGAACTGTGGTTTTCTATGTTTCTAGTTGGGGTTTGGGAGAAATGTTCTTGGTACATATTTCTCTTTGTTAAAGCCTTATGACTTGTGGTTCTAGAGTTAAGTTGTTTTGATTGTATTGAAGATAATTTTGGTATCTAGAAGTTTCGTGCTTAATTGTTCTATGTATTTTACATTGGTTTGGCCAACCTTGTGTTGAACACTATCCTCAGAGTTGATGAAGTGTGTTGGATCTATTTGGGTCCTTATGAAGCATGTGTTTAGGTCACCCTCATTCTAATTCCACCCTAGGATGCTTTGGCACTGACCTAATTTTAATTTGAATTTGGATATGTTTCAAAGTTGAAGAAGGTATAAATACATGATGAGTTAGTGGTGAAATAAATCATAGAAAGAGGAAAGAGAGATAAGGGCAAAGAAATAGAGCCAATAGATTCAATATTGATGGGAACCATTGAGTGTGTGTGATGCAATTATGGTAGATCAGTGCGAAGCCTAAATGTTGAGTTTTTGAATGTAGTGAGTTGATGGTGTACTCTATCATTCATGCATGTTTTTAAATGGTTGAGAAGATTATGGTGGATTTATCCATTGCATTAAGATTGTCTTCTCTCTGTAACATATCTCTTCTATCTTCTTTGTATCTCTATGGCAATGAGCCCTCTGGGTTGTTATCCTTGTTTGACAGTGAGTCCCAATTTAGATGGTGATTCATTATCTTGGCAATGAGCCTTATTTCTCGAGCAGTGAGCCTCTTGTAATTGGTTTTGATATTCTCTATAGTGTGAGTTAATCTTGACCATGGTTTTTCCCTAATTGGATTTTCCACGTAAATTTGGTGTTATTATGTTTATGTGATGGTTTTCAATTTATGCACTAGTATTTAATGTTTAATCTATTAAGCAGTGTTAAGGATTAGTGTTGGTGAATGAATTAAAGTTTAAATCTATGAAAAATGATTCACCCCCATCTCAGTTATCTTGTTTAATAGAAATTATGAAGATACTCAATCTTACAACATTAAATACTTAAAGAAAGGGAGTCAAATGAAGCTTTGAATTTCCAATGTGATATGGAACACGTCTAGGTTGTTTGTGTAGAAGTTGAAAAACCAACTTCACAATCCCCAAGAACACCTACAAGTAATCACCTATCACATGCAAAGATATTTAGAACAAAAAATAAACAAAATTTATGTAAACCCTCAGAGCCAATGTGTGCAAGCAAAAATCAGAATGATTGATTATTGAATGTAATTATTTTATAAATAATACAAAAGCCTTTGAAAGGAAATGATGCAATAAAGTAGGAAAAAGAAACCCTAATCTTATCTTGAGCAAAAAGATAGCTCAATAAGATAAGATAAGAATTAAATGATAATTATCCTAGGAAATAAATAATTACCTAAGTAAACTTATCCTAAAGTGTAATTAAATAATTAATTACACCAACACCCCCCCATAAGTGCAACTTAGGGAGAAGCAAATTATTATGAAAATATGAGTCCCGACAATAAGGCCTGATCAGGTACTCATTTACAAATGCAATGCAAACTAAATCAAATGGGCTAAAGGAGAAAACCACATGGGAACAAAACTCCTACCCAAAATAGAATGCAATAAACTACCCAAGTGATGAAAGATGGAGGACTCCATAAGACCCCCCAAGGACACCATCCATCACAAAGATACATAAATGAATCCCCCCATAAGAGAGGAAGAAAGAGACCATAGATCCCCCCCAAAATGAAGTAACTCCAAAAGAAGTGAGAGGGAAGAGGCCAAATAAAAGAAATCTCTGAAGGTGGAATAGGTGCAGCCCAAGATATCTCCACAGAAGCAAGTGTGACCTCAACAATTGAAGAAGCTGGAGTAGGTGAAGACTCAATAGAAACCTATAAAGATGTATGATCAACTGGACCCTGCTACACTGAAACAGACGAAGCAACAGGAGGTGGAGGAGATGGAATAAAAGGCTCAAGAACAGGATCCGAAGTGAGAACAACAATGTTCAAGAATCCAAATCTCTCCTCTTAATGATGATGCACAAGCGAAGTGTGAGGAATAGCTGTAGGAACAGAAGCACCACCAGTAGCAAAATTAGTGAAGGAATACAACTGAGAGGAGTGATCCACTATCCCAGTAGCAATGACTGCTCTACTCTCCAAGTCTTTGATGATAACTGAATCAGGTGTGAACTCCACAGATCCCCCATTGCCCCCATGTGTTATCTAATAGATGGAAAGAAGGTTATGTGTCAAGTGAGGGACACACAAGACATCCTAAAAGGAGTGATCCCAGAAACTAATAGACCCCTTCCCTGTAACACTCAGGTAAGTGTTGTTTCCCATCAAAATAGGAGACATAGTGCAAGGCTCAAAGGAAGTGAATATAGACTACAAAGATGCCATATGATGAGATGCTCCTGAATCTAGAAGCCATCTCCCTGATCCAATACCTGCAGAAGCACAAAGAGCATGTCCCTTCATATCTGATGAAGTATGTAAACCAGTTGTGCCTGTGTTATGCTGCTCTAAAGAAGAAGAATGAGGAGAAGAAGATGATGCAGACATCCTAGAAGGAAAATCAATCTAATGTTTCTAAAGAAGATGTTTCAGCTCATCAATGTCCTTCTTGTAACAATTATGTTCTGCATGTCCTTCCCTCTTGCAATATGCACATGTAGAATTCTCCTTCCTAAATGATTTCCCCTTAGAAGAGGAGGATGAATCTGAGGAGTCCTTTTGCTGCTCATGAGGTTTGGAATCCTTTTGTTTCTATTTCTTGCCTTTTCCTGTAGAAGCCTTCTGATCTCTGAGCTCCTATGATGCAATAAGTGCATGTGAAGAGGAAGAAGGTTTCACGGTTCCCATGCTAGCTAACTTAGTTTTCTCTTGAGTGAGAGATGAAGCAAAGTCATCAAGAGATGGCATACTGAATCTCATACCAAGTGCATCCATAGTGGCATAAAAGGTAGATACAAAAACTGAATAATCAAGTCCAAGCTTAGAAAGGATGAACAATATCAACTAAGAGTCTTCTTTCTAAACACCACACTATGACAAATGCAATCTAAGAGACTTGAGTTTGGTGAAAAACTCCTGGATGCTGTCAAAATCCCTAGGATTTAAGCCAATATGCTCATTCTCTAACTGAAACCCTCTCATAGTATCCTGCTTCCCAAACAAAGACTCCAAAGTATCCCATATCTCATTTGGTGTAGTGCAAGATTCAATGTGAAAAAGAAGGTCAGATGAAAGAGAAAGACATAATGTACCATAAGCTTCATCACACCTATTAAACCATTTTCTCTTTTCAGTAGCACCTGTAGGTTCAATTTATGTACCCATGGTTACCCTATACAACCCTTTATGTTTCAAGTGAATCTCCATTTGTTTTTTACAACCAAAATAGTTGAATGGAGTAAGGGGTGCAATGTGATGTAAATCCATGACAAAAAATAGACATATATACTCTCAAATAGAAAAATAATGCTCACTGATCTAAAAAAAAGCCTAATTGCATGCTTCCCAAGAAAATAACTAAAAAGGTAAAGTCTGAGATCAAACAGAAATATCAGATACCTGGTAAAAAAATCTAAAAAAACAGGTCTAAGATATGTGTAGAGCACTGAACCAGCTTTCCAATGCCTTTTTTTTTTCAAAAAACAGAGCTAGAACGCAAAAGTTACGCCTCCTGGAGTGAAAACAATAACTTCTAGCTTTGACAGGCAAAAAAGGCATCAAAATGGAAAAATCAGAAAAAAATATCTACACCACTAGATCCGTCATCGAATCAGCTTTCCGGTAATATCTCGTTTTCAAAAAAATGACTCTGTTTGCCCAAGTTGTGAGAAAATGAAAAAAAAGCCCTTGAAATAGGCCTTTTAGCACTAACAAGGGTAAAAAAACTAGCTCCTTTTTTGTCGGCCCTCGATTCTTAATGTGACTGACCACTACAGGGGGCTTTAAAGAAAAATCCATTGGAGGTTAGAAAGACCGCTAGCGGTTCAAGGCTCTTCGGATCACATGCAGCTGCTAGCTGCCCTGGCGGTCTCGGCTGGCAGTCGGACGCGGGCTGGGAGACTGAGTGGAGCCCTTGGTTGGCGATGAGACCACTCACTAGAGCTCGGTGGCCGATGGGGTCTGGGGTCTTGGCTCGCACGCACCGATAGGACCATGAGCTTGTTCTTTAAGCCCATGGGGGCTGCAGGGGAGCGTGAACTAGGGTGAGCTCGGTGGCGGTGAAATGGCGAGCTCGGCTGAGATCAGCGGTGACAATCTAGAGCTCAACGAAGGAGTGGAGGTGGCTGCCAATAGCGGTGGTGGATGGGAGGCGGATGGGTGGCCACCGGGCAGCTGACCCAAATACACTGCGGGCACCAAAAATTATTAAAAAAAACATTTTTTTTTTAATTTTTTTAATTTTTTTACATTTTTTAGCCTCGATCTATGTGCCCTGGGGCCGTATGGCCTTGGGGCTAATTTTTTTTTCCTTTTTTTCAACTTTCGCCTAAATCAATGAAATGAAAGGCATTTCTAGGGTTTTTGGACACTCTGATCGCGATGGCGATGTCCGTTCAAGCCCAAAATGCTCTAAAATTTTGGCTACCCCCAGATCTACCAAAAATCAATTTGACTTGAAACCCTTGCATAGAAAAAGATGTTGTCAGAGAATATCTTCAGATCACGAATAGGCAGCAACAGGTCTAGAGCTTTGATACCATGTAGAAGTTGAAAAACCATTTTCACAGTCCCCAAGAACACCTACAAGCAATCACCTATCACATGCAAAGATATTCAGAACAAAAAACAACAGAAGTTTTGTAAACCCTCAGAGCCAATGTGTGCAAGCAAAAATCAGAATTATTGATTATTGATTGTAATTGTCTTACAAATAATACAAAAGCCTTTGAAAAGGAAATGATGCAATAAAGCAAGAAAAAGCAACCCTAATCTTATCTTGAGAAAAAAGACAGCTCAATAAGATAAGATAAGAATTAAATGATAATTATCCTAGGAAATAAATAATTACCTAAGTAAACTTATCCTAAAGTGTAATTAAATAATTAATTACACCAACAGTTTGTATAAGAACGTTCACAAGAAGAACTCGATGTCCACTATGCAAATAATGTGCATGCTCAATCTGGGCTAATGGAACCTCATGTCATACACTAGGTGAGCCCACATGAAAGTGGCTTAGTGAGAAATTCATGCCAGGTCTATAGGCTCTCACTACACTTACCATACCAAAGCTATCCCTTTGACAACTTTGATAGGGTGCCACACATACAAATACTTCGGGGTTCATAAGGCCTAATAATCTATGTTATGCTAAGCACATTATAAATAAGGGGAAGGATCTATTGGAAAGAAAGGTGTTTTATGCTTAGTGGCCTTAAAGAGAGGGGTTGAGCTTCACAAGGTTAACAAGTTGTTTTATGCTAAACACTTATGAACAAGGATTGTGGGTAAGGTTTGTTCAAAGGGACTTTGCTCAATTTGTGTAAGGTCTCTTCTTAGGGATCATAATGCCTAATGTATCCAAGAGAGGAAAATTCTAAGATAAGAGAATTGCAACTTAGGGAATGCAATGTGTAGTATCACCACTAAGAGGAAATTCATACACTAAGGAATATCATGCTCCTGGAGGACATCAAACTCAATGACACCACCAAGAAAAGGATGCATCACAAGAAGAAAGAAAATCACACAAAGAAACATGAGTGTTGATGTATGCCCCCACTTTAAAGAAATTGCTAGCAACATTGTTGTGAGAAATTTGATTTAAAATAGAAAATAAAGAAGACATGAGAGCTTATTCAGAAAGCCCTATGCTAATTCATATGTTCTCAAATGAAACTACATCATGAAAAAGAGGAAGGGGTTGCTCAAAAAATCAAAACACATAAGAGATCTAAGGATTTTGGGTTAGTATATCTTTTCTACAATGTCGTTATAGAGCTCAAAAATGTCACCATTCCCCCAAATACTCATAAGACTAGAAGAATGACACATAGAGAGCAAAAATAGAGATCTTTAGGGATTCCTATCAGATGTGGAAATTACAAATGACTAGTATTTGGTTCCACAAGTAAAAAATGTCCTATCAAGTATTAACCATTGGTTATGGAAAAACCATTATGATAACATGACCAATATCAAGCTTCATAATCACTGAAATGTTGGTAGTATGAGGTTCTATTTGGACTAGGATTTGGATAAGAAATTTTCACATCTAGTTCCACAACACTTTGGATCTTAGACTTAAAATGAATAAATTTTGAATAATATTTCAGGTCCAGATTATGAAACATCCTATTCCCCCAATGACTTTATACCAGGTTATGATAGAAACACTTAAGTATTTGTATATCAAACCATGCAAAGGATAAAAAGAAGGGGTCTCCATTTTGCGGAAGCAAAATGGGATGTGTTATGAAACCACACAACAAATCCCTAATTTTTTTTTATATTTATCTCATAGAGTTTGAAGTTTGTATAAAAAAATATTTTTATTAAAGTTAAGAGGAAATATTTTGAAAGGGGCCCACCCTTATACAATCCAAATGAATTAAAATAATAGGACAATATCCTAGCAATATCCAAACTTGTAATACTTATTTTATATTAGTATTAAATTTTATAGATTTAATATATCAAAGTTAATTTATATTATAGCAGATATATTAGTATTATTATTTAACTATAAATATTATAAGGTATATATACAATTTAGATACAAATAAGCATAAATATTTAGACAAATCAATGTTAATTAGCTAAATAATCTGAATATGATTAAAAAGGAACAAATAAAATCTTTAAAGAATTTATTATCACTATAACTAATGTAATAGAGATATGGCTCTACAACCGTTGTGTCTAGGCAGGAATGGGCACACGTGAGGAAATTTGAATTCCTCTTATCTGGGTGATGATGGGGAGGATGATCTGGATGGTGATGGGATCTCTTTCCACTGCTCCACATGTTGATTGCTCTTGAGTGTTTTGTGGTGGATGCTTTCAGTGTTCATGTGATGTGGCTGGTGGTTTTTGTGGTGGGCCTTGGTTGTGGTGGGAGGAACCTCTTTTTCCTGCTTGGTTGGTGTTTATTGATCTTGGGTACTCCTATTGTGAGGGGTATCCTATATCTTTTGAAGATGATTGTGTTGGTGCTGGTGTTGATGGCTCTGAGCTTGTTGTTGCTCTAGTGGGGGCTTGTCCTCTACTTCGTTTACCTTTGTTTCCTAGTGGGTTATTGAGAAGTGATGGTATTTTGTATTCCTCTATCGGAGATGGGGATGGTGACTCAG
>VDFB02164214.1:0-14174 GCA_007258455.2 Sequoia sempervirens
GATGAGATTATTCTTGTTGCAGTTTATGTAGATGATTTATTCATTGCTAGACCGAATATTGGGATAATCAATAATTTAAAATTAGAACTTAAAAGGGCATTTCATATGAGTGATTTGGGAGAATTAAATTATTTTCTTGGTTTCCAAGTTTGCAGACTACATGATGGACTATTCCTCTACCAATCAAAATATGCTTTGGATATTTTAGAAAAGTTTAACATGCTAGAATGCAAGCCAGCTTCTACTCCTTTTCAATTTGGAATCAAGCTTACTAAAGAATGTACTTCCAAGAAGGTTGATGCTACTTTATATAGGCAACTTGTGGGCAGCTTGGTTTATCTAACTCATTCTCGACCAGACATTTGTTTTGCAGTCAATCAAGTATCTAGATTTATGTAGGAACCTAAAGAAAGTCATTAGTTGGTTGCAAAAAGGATACTACAGTATGTTCATGGAACAATACACTATGGCATCCACTATGGCCAGAAGTCCTCAATTTCTTTGGTTGGATTTACAGATTCAGATTGGGGAGGTGATATAGATGACAGAAAATCTACAAGCAATTATGTTTTTTAGCTTGGATCAAGCCCTATTACATGGAGCAACAAAAAGAAAACTACTACATCATTATCTTCATGTGAAGCAGAATATAGAGCAGCAAAAGAAGTAGGAAAGGAAGCAGTTTGGATTTGAAAACTTCTATTTGAGCTTGGTTTTTCCCAAAGTTTTGCTACTACTTTGTACTATGACAATCAAAGTACCATACAGGTTGCCAACAATCCAGTATTTCATGCTAAGACAAAACATATTGAGCTTGATGTTCACTACATACGAGATCTTGTTCAAACAAATATTGTCCATCTACAATATTGTCCAAGTGAAGAACAAATAGTTGATGTATTTACTAAGAGTATGACTGAAGCCAAATTCTTGAAATTGTGAAAAATGCTTGGTATGTTAGAGGTGAACATTAAGGGGGGATGGTAGTATAATATTCCCCTCTCCCTTGTATCTTCAAACTCCCTTTTGTAATCTTCCCCTCTTCTTTGTATCTTGTTTGTAATATTCTATCCAATCTTAAGGGGGGATGTTAAGGAATAAGATTGTCTAGAAAAGTTAGAAGATGTTTCTAGAATCTGCTAGAATCTTCTAGAGAAGTTACAAGATGTTTCTAGAAGAACTAAAATCTTCTAGAAGGGCTAGAACCTTCTAGAAACTAGAAGCAACTAGAATATGTTCAAAGAAAAAGAACATTCTAGTTTAGAGATATCTAGAATATTAGAAGTTTCTAGATCTTAGATGCATCCAGTATAAATATGAGGCAATCCATTGTGAACAACACTATTGTTGAGGTAAGTTGTTGGATTGTATGTAAGCAAGTTAGATCAAAATAATTTCTTTGAGCCATTTCATAATTTTTTTATGCTCTGTTTTGTCATATTTGTTGTTGTTTTATTATTTGGGCTTGTTCTTACATTTATAACATATATATTCACATTTACTTTGTAGGGTTCTAATTTTAACCAATATTATAAATTTAAGGTTCTCTTCAAAAAAAACCCTTGTTTATATTCATGAAAATGTGTATATATTTATGTTGTTTAACTTACCAAATAAACAAAGCATCATACATATTCATTATCATATATATATATATATATATATATATATATATATATATATATATATATGCTTGTTTATATAGGGTTTTATTTATTTGTTTGTATATATTATTGACAAAGGGCATATATTATGGGTTTCCACTATATAAATATAAAATCAAATTAAGTCATTCAAGGTTTATAGTGTCCTATTTTTTATTAGGGATTTTTGTTGGAATGGACTGCACTCCTATCAGTTTCCACTTTATAACATATGCAATCCAAACACTTTTTTTTCACCCTAATCATTTTTTAGAGTGTTTCCCTCACATATAAAATTTTCACTCTAAACACTTTATAGCATTTGTAGTTTGAACAAATATATGCTACTATTAAACAATTCTCTACTATTAACAAGTATAACTAGTTATGTCACTATGTTCCTCAAACAGCTATTACAATTCAATCATTTGCTTTTTTCCACCATTAACTTGTATACATTCAAGGTTCATAGTTTATAGCTTTGAATTTTAACGATTCTTTCTATTGACTATCCAAATTTAAATTACATATTATCTATATAATGTTGCTTTTATATCTAAGAGTTCCTGAAAGTAAAACACTACGTAGGTCTCAAATCATCTCTTAAAGTGTCTCTATTTTGGTGTGTCATGTAAAAAGAATACGTCTCCATATTATTATTAGCTAGCCCTTCTCTTAGGAGAGTGATGGCTTGCTTCAGGTCTTCATTTTTCTTTGTAATGGCAATGCATACGGCATCTCCTACTAGACCCATAGACATATTAGAGCTCACTTTTCTCACAGTAGTAAGTGCCTTGCTTCTTAGTGTAGGACGAACACATATGTTAATTTTTTCTTCAACCCAATGGACCTCACCCATCATCCCCATCACATTGTAGAGAAACAGTTTTAGGATCTTCACATCATGCGTGTGGGCATGTGATAGATGCTTTTCTCCAATAATCTCATGAATTTTCTTATCTTCACCCTCTAATGGTATGGAGAATATACATGCAAGATGACTATGGAGGTTTCCAATGTAGCAGTCACACACAACGCTCAAGAAGTTCATAGAATCCTCCATTTCCAGAAGACTAAAAAACAAAAAAAAAGCTATATAGTTTTTCAAAAGATTATAAAACAAAACAAATTTATATAGTTGAGAAGTCTTTGTAGTTGCCACTTTGTTCAAAGCAATCTTTGGAATATGCAACCTGCTCAAATGGCTATTTTAGCATGGTCTTTTGTATCTTCACTTGAAGATTTTTCTGCACTAATCAAGCTTTAATTGGACATAAAGTTTCTAATGAGAAACTACATATTCTTCATGGTGTACTGTTATTTATATGTGTATACACATTTATATATAATATATATATAGATTTTATGTCGAATTTGAGTCTGATTAGTGTAATAATATATATAATATATCTTAATTATATATATTGCTACATAATATACATGTATATTATATTACTACATAATATATGTGTGTATGTATATGTCTATGTTATAATATAATATAGATAATATATGTGTGTATGTATATGTCTATGTTATAATATAATATAGATGCAACAATATATGTATTATATCTATATATATTATGATATAGATACATCAATATCTTTTTATTTTTAATATATCTATATATAATCTCTATACATATCAAATATATATGTTCATGAGTAATTCTTCCTACATAAATGTTTGTACATTTATGTGGACGAGTTGTGTGTTGCTAATTTATGTGGACGAGTTGTGTGTTGCTAATAAGGACTACATTGATGACATATTTGTAAAAATCTTGTGTGTATTTCATAGTTATGTAATTATGTTTTAGAAATTTGACTTAGAATATGATCAAATTGTCTATTTCTTTGCAATAAGTTTAATATCTTCATTATAGGCTCACCATCTTATTTCCATGTGTTTCCTCATGTGTATTTATTGTATGTTGATATCCTTTTCTTATGTCTATGTATAAATAAGGAAAAGCAGTCCCCATGGTTACATTTAGAGCATAAAACAAGGTACAAAAATACACAAATACAAGAAAAAGAACCTAAACAACCCTCAAAATGAAAAAATACCAGTAATATGACCTGGAAAAACCCAAATTTGGAAAACTTTCAGAAGAGTGAGGTATTGTTCCTCCTTAAGCCACTATCTTATGAGTTGTTACAATGATTTCTTGCCTCAAATAAGGATTGCAAGGATGTCCTCTTGCCTACAAGAAGAATGTATTACACTTACTATTTTCACTCTCTCTGTTACATCCAAAGAAATTAACAGAGATAAGAACTCTTGTTAATCAAAAGAAATATAAAAATCATTTTTAGCATGCCCTCAGCTGATCTGCATACGGTCTACTTTAGCAACTTGATCATACCATACAAGCATATTTACAGAGCACTGAAAAACTATTTTTGCAAGCTGCAGTATCCATAATAAAAATCAGCTAAGGAAATGAACATAAGAAACTTGATCCATTGAATGTGAACATACCGGTGGAAAAAGTATCTCTGCTATAGGGGTTTTTTTATTATTCTTTTGTTGCTTGATATGGCACATTAAGATCATGCACTGGTGTAGGAACATTTGCTCCTATAGGAGGAGGATTAACTGGCCTTTCAAATACTGCTGTAGGGATTTTTTTATTATTCTTTAATTTGTTGCTTCATATGGCACATTAAGATCATGCACTGTGTAGGAACATTTGCTCCTATAGGAGGAGGATTAAGTTTGCATCAATTTTAATTCCCATAGCTAGCGGATTACATTTAGAGTAAAATATCAGCATATATATAATATACACCCATAGCTCAATTTGTTTACTCAAGCTTTCTTCTGAAATTCAAAACATAATTTGATACCTGTATAATTTAAGAATATCCCATCACAGGTTCACTTCAAAAAATTCACACTGACATTTTTAATGTGGATTACTTGATATGCATCAATGCACTTGCTTCTTGTCTAGTCATCAAATGAGACAGTCAGAGTTCCATCACAATAGTAAGGAGTATGAGATTTGAGGCCAAAATGAAAAAACTTGAAATACGGTAGTCTTGTTCAATAAGACAACATAAAGAAATCCTGATGCAACTTGCAAGAGACGAGTTTGAGATCATGCACTCAAACATAATTGATAATGTCTCTTTCCTTTATTTTCAAAACATTTTCCTTGGTCTTCTACTCTAATGCAGATTTTTCTTTTTCCAGTTGCTTCACACTTGCAGCAAAAATAACCTTTGCGTACTCCCTAGTCAAAAACCAGAACACGAGTGCCATCATGAAGGACAACAAATTGCTATAAATCACAAAACCCCATGTATTCAACCCTATATGGGTAACCATGTGCTTAATGTAGACCATCTCCGTAGTAATAGTAATCAGATAAGCAAAAGCCCATGAATAGGCAGGTAGCGTAAATGCAGAATCAGTTGCTACAAACCGAGCTGCACCCCCCAATGTGATCAATAAGCTTATGAGGGCATAATTATTAGGCCAAGGCTGCTTTCTAAATGCAGTATCAACAATTGTTACTAGAAGTGGGGTTAAAGATCTGAACATGATAAAGGTATCCACATTGGCATGCTTGAGAAGGCTTATATTAGGGAAAATTGCCAAGAAAAAACAAAAGCAACAGGAAGGAATTTCTTAGCAGTGTCCCACACAAATGGATCATGATACAACAAACCCAATTTACCAAAAACCCAGACACTTATTGCACTAGTCAAATACTGTAGGGCAGTCAGAAGGCCTGGATAGTTGAACTTGGTGATTGCATACTTATTTATAACTGCAAGAAGGCTAGAACACAAGGCATATCCTATAATGAGAGTACTCGTTGCATAGTACTATTTTGAAGACTCTCATTTACTTACCATTTTTCTTCAGATCTGAAAGCGGGTGTGACCCTGATCACAATGCCAGCTCCCGAAGTCTTCTGGGTGTGAGATTTTCACGTCAAATTCAAAATGAGAGTAACTTTACTCACATTCATGCATTTAAATTTGATAAGAATGACTTGTGTATGCTCTTCACCATTCATTGTTTGTTCATTTTTTGACAGCTGTCTTCCAAACAATATAACACTTGTTGTATAAACAGCTCCTTTTCCTATCCGTAGTTGCATGAACCTACACTAGTTTTATTTGCATGTTTGACACCTGTAAATTAAGAAGGATAGTTGTTTGCTCCAGATGTTCATTTCAAGTACATGTAGGATTGCTATGTGAAAGCAGTCCAGTGCAACAAAAGAGTCTAAGTCTTCAAAGGTATAAGAATATATACCAAAAAGAATACATGACACACTGGGGAAAGTAAACTTCTGTTTTTAAACATACAATCATACACATAAAGTGTCCTAGTGATTAGACACTCAATAGAGGAATTATTTGAGCCATAAAGAGAAAAAAACATTAAGCATGGTGAACCAAAGCATTTCTGTATGATTTAACTGCTTTCTCCTCCACAACGAATGCATAGACTGTTGTAACATTTCCAATTACCTGTGCCATTGAGTACAATTGTTTTAGGTGTACATTGGAAACACAAAAAAAATCAATCTAAGCACTAACTGTGCACTGGATGTTTTTCCTGCCATAAAGAAGTTTTTTTTTTTAAGCCTTTCATAGATAGAGGACAAAACACGAACTTTCATCAAATAAGATTAAGGTGCAGAAGATAATAGTATCAGGTAAAATAATAGAAACACCCATACCACTTTGGTAACATCAACACTATGGTTATTTTAAAACAAGAAGTGACTGCACAATCCTTGAAAAGATAGAAAAGGTTTATATTGACATATGCAAGAATCCATAGAAAGGACATCTATTTAAAAATAATCACACTGTCTTCCATCAATTTTACATGATACATTAAAAAAGGTGCACATTAGTAGCCATGCATCATTGCATAATCTAGTTTAACTACATAGTTCACCCTGCCATATTTTCATCTTTAAGTCCACCACAATGCAATGTGGACCATCAATCCTTATGAAATGATGAATGACCTAAGCACATTCAGATTGCTTCATTAAGTCACCATCAATACATAATAGAATATAGTGGGGACTATCATGTCTTAGAAAAGAATGAGTGATCTAAGCACAACCTTATGCTTGAAATCAACATTACTCTCTATAGATCTTTCACAAACATGTGCATGTTATTTTAGCATGCAATTATTTTGTATGTAAAGATACACATCCAACAACACCAATACACACTCAATGCATAACCATCAACCTTCAAGTTCTACATCTAGCACTTGAAATTTTTGAATAAAAAATCTACATCTTGAAATAATCATTAAACTCATCCAATATTACTTTATATATGCTTTATTTCTCTTTCTATTGTGGCTATTAAGATACATGCCTCTATATTGTGCACTAAAAACACATGCTCAAATGCACATTATTTTCCCTTGTAACTCAAGAATTAGACCATACAAAATAAAACAACATTGTCCATGTGTTATGATTCCAAATGAATGTTACAAATGACAATTCATGTGCCACATATTTTACACACCATACACGTTTGGCACTTGACAATATGTTGTCCACATAGACCTAACTAGTAAGTAGTCAACCTCAACCACAAATATTATCATTATATAGTTTATACAAAAGGAAAAGAGAAAGAAAGGTAGAAGACGCCTTTGGGCATCCAACTTGGTAGTTCCACACTCCGATCTAGTGAGTCCAACACTTAAGCTTGATAGGATAGTTTTATCCCATCAATATGCTCCATGCATTTGATGTACTTCATGTAGTCCAAACTTAGCTTAGAAGATAATTCTAATCCTTCTTCTAATCATAATAATTATCATTCTTATTCTTTTATATATGAACAAATTGATTTGATTATCTTTATACTCATGTATGAATAGATGTAGCAATCCTACTAATATGTGTTATAATATGTTATGGTTTTTTCCATCTTCTCTAACAAGTTCCGTTAGTGCATTCTAAATTTTTTATTGTTGTTTAAAATATACGCATCATCTAGATATGTTATGAGTTATCCTCTAATCATCTTCTTGTTCTAAAATAAAATCAATGATGCATTATAAGCAAGATATTAATCAAACCATTATTTTTCTCTATCAATAAATGCATAACCAAATATATTCATTAATATACCATTGTCATTTATATGAAGATAATATAAAGATAAAATTGTCTAGCATGAAACATTATATCTTCAATTTTACTAATTAACCGTATCATTAGTCATATAAAATGATTTTCATCATAAACTAAATCATCATGAAACTAGGAGTCATTGAACTCGTCATTAGAAGATATTAAAGAGTGGTCATTTTAATTTGTATTAAATATATCATCAATAAAACATGAACCAAAAGATATAGAAGGACTAGCATGAGATAAATGATAATATCAACCTCATGTGAAGGTAAAATATGGAAATCTATTAAGTGCATGGCACTAGGATCCTAGGGAAAGATGAATTGGGAGGGACACACGAAGGATAGTACATAGATAGCAAGGGATAGTTATAATGAGGTGAAGAAAGAATATTCACATTATGTATAACATCATGACATGAAGCAAGATCCCTAGATATATTTTTAAAGGTTAGGGATAAGATATCATCATGTCAAAAGATGTTTACTCATAATGAATCATGCAGACAAATTAAGTAAAATCCTCTAAAATAGATGTGAAGGCATGCATATGATTCATAAAGGGTGAAATATTAGAATTGTTGAGTTAGAAACCTCATGCATAGAACATGTAGGATTATATATGTGATCAAAGGAGACAATATCACTGAGGATAATTGAAATTAAGAATCAATACATCATGAAAACAAGCCATAATTCACGACATATACATGGAGGGAGTCCCAAACTAAAGAACCAAAAGGGTCCATAATGAAAATATATAACACGAAGCACAACCAAGAAGGAGTGAGAGAATCTAGACCATAATTAGTGTTGATTGGATCTAAAAAAAAAAATGAAAACAATTAGAAATATCAAATATTAAGGAGTTCAGTGGACCAAAAAAAAACTATAAGGTCAAACCCTAAGAGGTGTAAGATTAATCAATTTCAACAATTTATGTAAGGAAATAAAACACTCCCTACATAAATATTTAGGATAAATAAATGCAACAAAAAATAATAAATAAGTTTCATAGGTATAAGAGCTTGGTTTATAAACTTGTACTTGATCAACTCTTAACCATAAATACAATATCAAAAATGAAACATGTACCTTGATGTTGGAGAAGAAGATTGAGAAGATTGTGATATAAGATTGATACTAGAAATTTGAAATTGAGTATGAGAAAACTATGTTGATATGACCATGCTTAATGAAATATGTGGTTGTGTGTGAACTTGGGGCAAACCCACACTTATGATTCTTATCCATGTACATATTGTTCTAACTTGATATTTGTAATTTTTAACTTCTTATCCATTCTTGCACTTAAGGTCTTTAGATATTCGATATGTTCAATAAAGACTTGTACCCCACACTTACAAAGGGAAGACTTGGTGGTGTTGAAGAAAACCATTGGAACTTGATATGCTAGGAAAGGAATGTGACTAGCTTCCCACCTTTTGCATTAGTCATGCCCAATTGATCTATTCAATGTTGGAGGACTATGCTCTTTCACTCTATGCTTCACATGTTTACATAGATTGTAGTTTTTTGTTGCACTATGAACACCAGAATACTCTTGCATCTATTCAGTTCAAATTTGTAAAAGACTCATCCTAGCTTATAGCATAATAGTCTCATTAATGACAGTTAATTGCCTTCCCTCCCAATAGAATTTGTGCATACTTAACCTAGTGGAATTCTTTCTATCAACACTACAACTTATCCATCAAATTTTTTTAATAAACTTCAATAAAAAAAATTTAGTTATTAAATTCAAGGCAAAATAAAATGATGTGCCACACTATTGCTGATTATGCATACTTCTTTATGACCCAAACTTTGCTTGCTACTACAATTTTATCCACTTTCTTTTCTCAACCAACATGAATTCATAGTACTAGAGTAAAAATAGATCCAATGGCACTTAGAGCAATTAGACTCTTGAGCTTGAAACAAGATTTTTGCACCCTCTCACACGAATATATTAATTGCATGACAAGAATGGTCACTACTTTTTTATCTACTTTATCTACTTGTTTAATTGCTTGAAACAGATCCCCTAGTATCGTGGACTATAAAAGGACTTTCCCTTTCCTTTTTCTCCTCTAAATCAAAATGCATCATGCTCTCCGGCAGGAACTCGACGCTTGTGTCACTTGTTTATTGTATGTTGATATCCTTTTCTTATGTCTATGTATAATATATCTATATTTAATATAATTTTATTTAATATATCTTTATCTAATACATAAAAGATTTTCAAAAGTTCAAAACTCCCACCAAAAGAGTTGAGATCATTGGCGCATAGAAGAATAAGCAAGTGGATGAATGCTCAAGTGAAAAATGAGAGAAAACATTCTTTCACATGCTGGGATGACTCATTAATGAAACGATGGAGCAACCTTAAATTTTCTAAGAACTTGA
The DNA here is from genome assembly GCA_007258455.2 of Sequoia sempervirens. NCBI lineage: Eukaryota > Viridiplantae > Streptophyta > Pinopsida > Cupressales > Cupressaceae > Sequoia > Sequoia sempervirens. The sequence continues at coordinate 10,203 of VDFB02164214.1, forward strand.
AGGAGAGGAGGAAGATGGCTAGGTGGTGCACCCCACCTTGTGAAAGAGTCAAAGTGAACTTTGGCAGTATATCCAAAGGGAATCCCATAAAATTCGGCACTGGATGCACATTAAGAGATGAGACATGAAGGCTGGTCTGGAAAATGTCCAAAAGGTTACCAACCGGAACAAACAATGAAGCGAAATTTGAATCACTTACTGAAGGAATCTGAATTTATAAATTAAAAAATCAAAATATTAGACATAGAGGGGGGATCTTTGATTTGCATAGAAGTTGTCAAGCAGAAAAAGAAGTTGGAAATTACAATCTTGGTTGGAAATCATATGGGATTTGATGTAGTGACTGAAGGGCTTCTCAATCTCCCACATATATAGATAATCAAATAAAGTTGTAGATTTTCTTGCAAACTGGGGAGTCACGCAAGATGAGTATACAATAATCACTAATAATGCAACTGGTTGGCTGGGTCTAGAAGACATTTTGGAGGCAGACTGGACGGAAAGTGTGAGATAATTTGGAATGAATACCCAACGAGATCAACGAAACATATCTTCCTTCAACTCCCAAGGTTGATGTTTCGTTATATTTCGACCAATAAGCAAAATATGGCAGTGCAATGTAATCAATCACCCTGAGCAGGATATCAGAACTATACATGATTCTCTGAAATTACTCTATCAAAAATACAACATCACCTATAAAAAATTTGATTGAGAAACAATAAAAGCTGTCACTAAAATTTGAACACTTAAATCGCTTGATGGATGTAGTACCCCTCCGCTTATGCTTATGTTTCTCATTGTCATTTTTACATCACCGACTATGATACTTTGTTTGGATATTTGATCGCTAGTTTTGAGTGATAGTGGATTTATTCTGTGAGATGATGATACATTGTTTGGTGATTACTGATTTTAGACATGCTTTGAGATAGCGTAGATGTTTACTTTCAGTTGTTTATTGTTATGTACATGTTTATGATGGACTAACAACTATTTATTTCGTCAGTTTGTTGTGATGTGTATTGGTGTGGAGAATCCAACGATCACTGGCCATAGTGCCCCGTGGTATCCTCAAGTGGATTTTCTCCTCGGCCACGCAGGTTCTGCTCTCAATGGTTTATATATATATATATATGCATGTTGGTTGCTTGGTTGCGTGAATACTGTAGGGTACAGATGACAATCACTCCACCCGGTACTAAGTCCGAAATGTCAAGACTCAAATGGATATGCTGATTGGGAGATAGTAGTTTGGTTTACCCAGTCTAATCTATAATCCCGGTCTTAGTACATTGTCAGTTTTAGTTCAGAGTCATAGGATTGTTTTGTATTCTTCTGTTTGGATAAATAGTTTGAAAGGTAAATTTGGTTAATATTTAATGACAGTTTATTGTGCTTCTTTAAATTATTATATTTAAATTATTTTTTAAAATGTTGAAGAAAAAGTAGTTGTGATGATTATTTCAATTAATTAATTACTTATTTGGTTAAATGGTTTTCCATCCAAAGAATAAACTTATTTAATTCAATTAATTAATTAATTAAATTAAAATTAAAAATTGTGTGTAGATAGATTTATTTAAATTTCAAAATTATTATTTTGTGGAAATGGAATTTGAATTGCAAATTCATTTTATATTTAAAAAATTAGAAAATTAAATTAAATAAATGCATGTACCTCGAAATTTGAGTTTTAAAAATTTAAATAAATGAATTTATTTGCATGCATTTGAAATTGGCAAAGATTGTCGAAAGAAGTGGTGGGGAAGATATTTTGCAAAATACTGCATTAATAGGTAAGCAAGCATTAATTGATTATGGTTGAGGAAATTTGTTTACGAAGGTAAAATTGGATCTGGAAAATTACAGAGGCTATTCAATTTCCTCATGGAAAAAAATTAGAGTTTTTGCAAAATTTCTCTGTTTTTGTTATTTTAGAAATATTGTATATTTGTCCCTTGGTGGAAATTCTTGGTGTTGGTTTAGATATCTTACAGTAGTTTTGGGTTTTCTTTGGAAGCTTTGGGAATTGCATTCTACAGGCAGAGGATTCTCTCTAACTACCAAATCTTCTAAACACAGGATACAGGTATTTCTCTAGTTATTTTGTTTGTTGTTTTTTTTTTTTAAAAAAAAGAAGAATTTTCTTTATTGTTGAAATTCTTGTTCTTCTTTGAATTCTCTCTGTAAAACTTCCTGTTATTTGTATGAATTTCAAGAAAAACAAGAATAGAGAAAACAATGAAAGAAATTCAAAAGAAACAGATGTATGCTCTGTTATTTAGTTAAATAATAGTTCTTTGTTATTTTGAGAAAAGAAGCTTCTGAGGAACCTTGCTGTAAAAGAATTATTTTGGATTAATTGAGTATTTTAAAATTATGGAAGAAAATTTAAACTTATTGTGGATGGATAGAGAAATTTGTGAGGAAAATTTATCCTGTGCAATGAGAATTTTCTCAATTTTCTATAGAAAATTCTATAGAAATTAAACCTCTTATTACAGTTATTTATTTTCTTTACCTATAAAATCTATTCATATATATATTTGTATTATATATATATATATATATATATGTATGTATGTATAAAATTATTTATACATATACATATATATACAAATTTATATGAATTTAAATTATCTTAAATGTTTGAGCTGAAAATTTGTTTCCGAAATTTTTCCGTACGTGACTTATTTATTTTGAAAATCGACAGACTGTCATCGCGCATCATTCATTAAATAAAATTTTAAAGAATTTGTGGCTGGGTCAGGGGCTTACCCCCACGGCCGACCCCCACAGGGAGCCGGCTGTGAGGGCAGCCCATGGAGGGTTTCGGCCACGTGGAAGCCAGCCCTACCCAATATGATTTGGGCGAACCCTGTGCATAGTGTATAGTTTATTATTTAATAAAGTTTTTATTATTTGATTTTCTTTTTAAATGAGTGTTAATATAATTACATTATATATATATAATTAAATATATATATATATATATGTAATGTAAATTATATATATAACATATTGTATATTTAAATATGTAAAGGTATTTTATATGTGAAATTTGATTAAAATTTTAGAGAAGAAAAATTTAAATTAGGTAATTTAGAAATAGGAATATATTTGTATTTAAATGCAAATAATGATTTAGTTGGTGCATTTATTTTAAATGGATAGAAAACTATGGTTAAGTATTAGAAAAAGTAAAAAATAGATATTTTTTCTTAATTTAATTGATTATTTGGATTTAGTATATCCGAACAGTAGACAATACTTTCTTGTTTTTCTTTTATTTGGGTTCTTTTGGGGCAAATTGGGAAAGTTATAGTCGTATAAGTCTTCCAGAATAAATTTGTATAATAAGGGTGTATTATTGTTTTAATGTATTTCTTGAGTTAATTTGGGTTGTGCATATGTTAAATATGGTGTTTTGAAACCGTTGTGGGTCAATTGTTAATATGTGATAACCTTATGCACTTTGTAAAACCCTAGTTAGAAAAACTTAGAAATCCTTGTTATGTTTAGGGGAGTGGCTATTTGTAAGGGCCGACACACAAAGTGGTGTCAGGGTAACTTACAAATAGTTAGTAAGTCAATGATAATTAAATGATACATTAGTTAGATTAAAATACTTAACAAGATACTTTGCCTCTCTTATGACTCTTGAGCTACTTAGGTCTTGAGTGTTATAAGATGAAATTTTGGAATGGCAAATCGGTGTCTTGTTTCTTCAAAAGACATTTGATTCTACAATGTTTTGCAATGGGGCCTAGTTTCGTAAGAGGTTACCAGGGTAACTCAAGTTGGGGGCCGAAACCTAGGAAGAAACACCAAGGTAACCTTTGCAATATTGTGATGACACTCCACCTAAAGTAACAGTTAACCTTGTGTATTAGTGCATTCAATTGTCTAAAATCTGGAAGCAATGTAACCACCAGTCAGTTTTGTACTAGTGTCTAGGGTTAGTAGATT
>VDFB02164215.1:0-25389 GCA_007258455.2 Sequoia sempervirens
TGAATCCTTACTTGGAGTAATTCCTTTATCCTTTATGAACTTGACAAGCCTGTCAAATTGGTCAAGATCATTTGCTTTGAGGTATTCAGCTTCTAATATTTGGATCTTTGTTTTCTTGGAATGATCAATAATTTCAAAAGCTTGGAAAGAATTTTGTAAAGCTTAACAAAAGGTACACTAATCTTAGGAACCTGGAGATTGGCTTTCAGAACAACAGGAAATGATGGACGAGGATGGGGAGCACTTGTTTATATGCTGCATTTTTTGGTTGCTAAGGCAGAGGGGACCCTCTTTTTGCAATGGTAACTGGCGGCTTCTCCTTCATTGGTGGAGTCGTAGCTTGAGTTTGATCAAGCTAATTTTTTTGTTACTGCATAAAGACAGCATATGCATCTATCACTAAGTCCTCATCATCAGATTCATTTTCCATTTGCAAATAGCCAATATTGGAGTTGCTAACTGATTACATTTCCTCATCTTAAAAAAGATCAACATTTTCTTCTGTGGGATCATCTGGCTGTGCATATTCATCTTCTTCAGCCTCATAGTATCCTGCTGTAGAATTAGTAGATGGAGCTTCAAGTGCAAGTCTTCCTTGTGGCGTCGGAAGAAAATTCTGATTTCTATTTCCAACATAGTTAGGAAAAATCCTTCTTGGAACATCCTTATAAGTATTATTGTTGGAAAATTTCTTTTTCAAATCCAATATTTTGTTTTCCAACCTTTGAACCATGGGATCATCAAAATTAGAATTAGTATTAGAACCATTAGCATTAGAAGCTGAAGATCATGATGCTTGCATCTTGTTGTTGTTGTTGGTATTCATCCTTATTTCTCCAGCAAGGATCATGTCATCTTCGAGACTGGTAGAAAACTGTTGAGCTAATTCAACAATGGTGAGAGCTTCCCTACGCAAGAAAAAAATTACTTTTGGGAGTTGTGTATTGATGAAGAAGCACTTCAAAATATGATCCATTGGTCTTTCCTCGTTTGGGATTCTTATCACTAGCTTATTAAACTTAGCCATGAACTCACACATGGGTTCATGGGTCTCTTTCCACATGTTTGTAAGCTATTCCAATAAGGCGTGTGCATCTTCAACATGTTTGAACCTTTCTTCAAACTTGGTGAGAAGAGTGTTCCAATTAGTGACTGAAGCAACTAGAAGAGTATAAAACCATTTAGCAACAACTCCTTGGAGAGATTCAATGAACAGTCTCACAGCAATATCTTCATGTTCCACACCAAGAACACCACAAACAATGTAAAAGGAAGCAATGTGTTCATCGGAATGTTGTTTTTCATCACCTAGAAACTTTAGAATATGCTTTCTTGAGACATGTAGAAGGTCATGCAGAGGTGCGGCCAAACTGAGGGGATTGAAAGCATTTCCTCAAGGTCCTATAGGTGGTGCAGCCATGATATGTTGCACAACAGGTACTTGAACTAGAACTCTATGGAAAACAAAAGACTCACTCATAAGAGGAGATCTTAGTCTTTGTGGAGGATAGCTTGCGGTGCACTACAATGGTGACCTTGTTCACGGATGGGCAGGAAGGATGTTATGTTGCAATGATTCCAAAAATGGATCCACCACTCTTTGAGCCCTCAAACCTTGTGTATATCTTATACTATCCATAATGTAAATGGAAACAAGAGAGATATTAAAAATAACAAGATCACAAGATCACAATAAGATACTGGAAAACTTATTCACTTCAATCAAAAGCATGAGGCTTCAATTATGTGTGTCGTTCCTGAATCGAGTCACCAATAAAAAAAAATTGGGTGAACATTATGTAATCCCTTTTAATAGATTACAAAACCTGATTTCAGCCACAGTTATGTGAGATACAATCTCTCCTCTCAAAAAGGTGAGGTGCTCTTCTTACTGCTCATTAAAACTATGTAAAACTAATTAAGTATTCACAATAATGTACACTATAATTAAGCTATGGGGGTGTGTCACATTCATAATTCTCTCTTTTTTCAGAGAATATGTTTTACAATGCTTCACGATTTTAAGTTCCTAATTCGATACAACTTCAAAATAAAATAAAATAAAGCAATAATTCCAGTATTCCTATCTTGTCAAAGCAAAGCCTAGGAATACCAGCATGATAATGATAAATGATAAAACAAGAAAAACTCATGGAGGCACAAAGTCATTTCGTAGATTTCACCAATAGTATTCAATCAATATCACAAATTCAAGTAAAGAGTGTAACTCAAAGTTTACACAGATTTACTCAAATCCCTTCAAATCTCAGTTACTAATCACTACCAATTTGATCAAGCCATAAGATATTTTTTTCCCAAAACAAAGTTTTGTATGGAACTTCACTTCTTTATTGATCAAAATAGATTCACAAAGATTACAATAGAATCCTCTCTTACTTATAGATGGGAGAGGAGAGAAAATTTAGGAAAATTAGATGAGCGAATCTCAAAAAATTAGGTGAGAAAATCTAGGAAAATCTCACCTAACAAGTCGACTTATTCAAAAATGTTGTCCATCATTATAGGAAAACATCTCTATTTTTACATGTAATTACATCTTGGAAAATGACATGTAAGATGACAAGAACTATTCACAAAATGCATAAATGAAAGCATAAAACTATGTAACACTAGAGATACAAGAAGTCTTTATGGTTCCTTGCATTAGGTGCAGAAGTCTTCATATTTCTTCTCTATCTCCTCTATGAATGTCTCATCTAGACCAATAGTATAATCAACAATGGTGTGAAGTCTTGTGATTGATCTTCTTGTAGATGAGCAAATTTTCTTGCATCTATCTAGATGCTTCTTGAGACAATCAAGAGAAATTTGTACATCACATATGGTGTGCATGAAAGTCTTTGAAAAACCTTCATCTTCCACTTGCTTCATGACAGCTTCCTTGAATATTTGAGTAATCTCATTGACTGGGAGGAAAGTATTATCATCATCAATAAGCTTAGCCGGTAACTCCTCAATTCCATTTACTAAGATAACACAATGTCCTTCGACATCCTCTTGTACTTGGTGGATGTCTTCAATAAGATATTTGATCACTTGTATACGGTGTTTGAGAGATATGTGAGACATCTTTCCATTTCTTTCTGCTCTTCAGAAAGCATATTTTCTTCTTTTTCAAGCTCTAATTTCAGCTTGGCTATCTAAGCAGTCTTCTCATCTGCAATAGTTATAACCTGTGAACCATGTTCTATCATTTCATCAATGAAATCATATAACACCTTACCGTTGGAGGAAAATTTCTCCACCCTTTGCACTAATGGTTCCTCGATGTTCACCATGGCCATAGGTTGTACATTCCTGGAAGAGCATGTGATATTTCTCAAAATTGTTGCATAACGCTTAGCTTTCTCCTTGTACATATTTTTGGCCTACTCCATCTTATCAAGCCTTCCTGCTAATTCATCTAGGACCACTTGTGCATTTTCCTTTGCATTTGCATTTGTCACTTTTCCAAGTTGGAATCTTGTGACAGTGTAATCCTTCATGTTTGCATCACCTTCTTCTTGTGGGGGTATACCAATCTCTACAAACTTGTGACCAGATTTGTCAACATGAAGCCTTCAATGGAATTTCACCTTTTTCTTCCCCTTGGCTTTTGGAGGAGCTATCTCTTCAAAATCAAGCTCATCTAGGGAGATCATTTGTTTCTTTCGCTTTGATACTTGAGAGATCATCCAAGGGGGAAGGGAGGAATTATATGCTTCTTGACTTACTATCAACTCTTGTGTTGTATCCACCTCTACAGGAATGGTTTTTATTGTGACGATCACAATAGTATCAGTCATGATAGCTCCAGTGGATCCTACAAAGACTCACTCATGAACCTGTGAAATTCAACCTCTCAAGAGATATCAAAAGATGGAGATGAAAAACTGGGAATGGATGAGGGAGAACTTGACAAAACATCAACAATTTTTAAGTTGGAAAGTGTAGGAGGAGTGCTAAGGATTGTTGACACTTAAGGGGGAATGTAAAAATCTACTGCATGCAAAGTTGTTGTAGGAGGAGGTGAAGTAGGAAGAGAAGGTGGAGGAGTGATAATATTTGAGGGGGTATGAGGGATATTTAAAGTAACAGGCGATGACGTTCGAGGAAGATATTCAACAATATTCTCATGGGTAGATAGAGGTTGTTCATCATCATGCCTAAGTTCCTCCTTATTACCTTCTTCTTCACCTTTGTCTTCTATAGATTGCTCCTCATCAGATTCTTCCTTATTAAATTCTTTTGATTCTTCACCTTCAGATGATTTTTCCTTAGGTGCAAGCTCCTTTCCTTCTACATGTGTTTGTTCCAATTATGTTGCCTCATGTTCCCCAATTGTTTGTGTAGCACTCTTACCAAAGGTGAAATTGATCCTAGGACCTCTTTAAGAAGAAGAGGGAGTTTCCAAATGCTTGTTTTTTGTGCAGAGCTCTTGTCATTCACTAGTTCCTACTCCCAGTATTTTTCCTTCTGATTATGTCTTGAAATATTTCATTTGGAAACTATGTTTATGCAACCATTCTATTGTGTTTTCTAAGATGGGGGCAAGCCTTTATCTGATAGAGACACTTTCCTTTTTAGACCATCATATTAGAGGTAAGGGTCTCCTAGAAATTTCATCATCTTTTTCATAAGTAGAGTTTATGATGTCTCCAAGATCTTTGAAATCCTCTAGTAGATCAGCTACACCAAGATCTCTAATTTTCTCTACTATCAGCCTACAAAAATCCATTTTGCAAATGTCTTCCTCATCTTTGCAGTTCGCCCATGTGTCTTCAAAGTGGTAGATATGTCGATGATATTTCTTCAGTTTCCTTTTCACATCTCAGTAGTCAAAGTATAATCTATATTTATATGTTCTTATAGTCACGATTTGCATTTCTGCAGTAACTGACTTTTCTTTTTGTACACTGTGAATGGTATATCTCCCAATTGTCATTAGAAACCTAAAACCTATCTTTCGAATTCTCTGGTGTTCCTTGTGAACTAAGATCAACTATCTGCATAGCTCCATTAGTATCCACTTATCTGAGGGAAATCTATGCAATATGTATGGACACCCAGTATAGCAACCTACTCTCATAAAGGTGAAAGTTGGAAACTACAAAAAGATACATCCAACCTTACTAACCACTTTGTAGGCTTCATCTGATACTCTTTTCTTTTCAAGAGTTAGATCAAAAGTAAACAGCATGGGTGCAAAGAAGGCATATGTGACTCTTCTGAAATGATGAATACTTTCTTTTAAATTCAACTAATAATATAACTCATACACTGGTATAGTATGTCTAGTTCCTTTGGTAGACAACCCTAGAAATTACCTCATTACTGCAATAGTATGTACCAAATAGGAAGTCATGTAAAAAATCAATGTACACTTATCTAAGTTCCCTAATCAATCTTAAAATACCTATATAATTTGACACAAATCTATTATATACCAAATAGGAAGTGTAAAAATCAATGTACCTTATCTAGTTCCTAATCAATCAAAATACCTATATAATTTGACACAAATCATTATATACCAAAAGCATGGGTGCAAAGAAGGATATGTGACTCTTCTGAAATGATGAATACTTTCTTTTAAATTCAACTAATAATATAACTCATACACTGGTATAGTATGTCTAGTTCCTTTGGTAGACAACCCTAGAAATTACCTCATTACTGCAATAGTATGTACCAAATAGGAAGTCATGTAAAAAATCAATGTACACTTATCTAAGTTCCCTAATCAATATGTGATTTCCTTCTAATGATGTGGATGTACTCATACATCCAATCTTGAAAATTACATGAAATAGGAAATCCTTTAACCTTGCTCAGGAGAGTAATCATATCCCTAACATCCTCTTTGAAATCACTTCAAGGAATCCCTTTAGGCCATCTTGAGATAGTAGGCCTTGGAGATTTCAACCATTGAGTGTTAATCAATGTTTTAGCTTTATTGGGAACCTTATCATAGACCTCTTGTGCTTGTTGAAACGAGGTATTTGTATATTGTTCCATGTGGGGAACACGGAAAACAATATCAAAGAATTCAGGATCCAATCTCATCATCACTTTTCCTGAGGAATCTCTCACACTTTTGTCATCTTGGATGTAATGAGATGCAACTTGGAGAAAAAACTCAGTGTTATGAGTAGCAGTTGGGAATGTAGATACCAAGTACAAGTTGCTATGAACAATAGATCTCAAATTTTCCTCTAATGGTTTTATCTCAGTTCTTTTGAAAAAATCTTCCAAGTCTTGATGACCAACTTTAGTGTCTTTGATTTCATCCACCTTTGAGATCACAACAGTAGGCGGAGAGACACCTTGACATTTGTACTTCTTTTTTCCCTCCTTAGAAGACGACGGAGGCTTTTTTGTTGTCATCTAAAAATACCAAGATCAAGGAATATCACCTTCAAGGATCACTTGATGAGAGCTTGATAGGAACTACAAGAATAATGAATTAGCAAATGTTAGGAGAAAATGTAGTGTTGGAAAGCGTGAAGCAAGTAGGAAATTTAGAGCAAGTGCAAATGACCTATTTCATACAAAAAATGGAGCATTGGCGAAGAAATGAGGTTCGAAGCACAAACGGAGTCATTTCTGAGTGTTATAGTGGAAAACTATTTTTTGTGTAGGAGCCCTGAAAATCAGCCCTCCTACATCTTGAAAAGTCAATTTGCATGTGGTAGCGCTGAAAAAAAATGCTCCTACATGTGTTCAGCACTTCAGAAGTATAAGTGTTGGGGTGGTAAAAGTTTGTGTTTGTGCATTTCTGGGAAGGTCTAAGTATATGCTCAGGCACTAAAAATTAGCGCTCGAGCATGTCCTTCAGCATTTAGAGTAAGTGTACAAGCGAACTTTTTCACCGCTTCATCATTTGAAAGGAAACTTACTCCATGTAAGAGCGGTGATTTTCACTGCTCCTAAATCTTGGAGTTGGAGATAAACATAGGTGTTACAGTGGGAATTTTCACTGCTTCAGCAAAAACAGGGAAGGTCTAACAATGTTCGAGCAATGAAAAAATCATGCTTGAACATGTGAGAGGAATGATCTTACAAAAAACATTGAAGCTTTTAGGTAGACATGTCGATTTGTAAAAACCAATATTTTCACTGCTTCAACTATGTGGGGAAAAACTCAGTGGAAAGACAACACATAAAGTTGTGCAAAGATGAGTAAAATGCGTGAAGAAAGGCATACCTATAGCATCGTGTAAAATAATGCGCAGAAAAAGACTAGGGCACAATTTCAAAAAAAATAATAATAAGCCCTAACAGAGTATAAAGGCTAGGAGAAAAGAGGAATATTTAAAAGTAAAATGTTCAACATTCAAAAACCTAGAAGAAGAGAAAAGACGTGAGAAAAAGGTAGCGATGAAGAGAAAGAACATAAAATGCACCTTGTAGAGAAACATCAAAACCCTAGTTGAGATGCATGAAAAAATGTCCAAACACAATCTTGTTTGGATTTTGGAGAAAGACCAACATGCATAGGAAGAGTGAATGGATCAACAATGAGAGAAAATTCACCTAAAACAACTTTATTAAGTCATTAAGAAAAGATCATTAATAAACTCAAGTTACATTAATGAAGGTGTACATTATGGAGGAAAAGATGCACTAGCAATGATTTTCACTGCTTGTGCATGTAAAAGATCAATAAAAAGGAGAAAAGCACTAGCGGTGAAAATCACCACTTGTGCATCTAAGGGCTAAGTGTAAAGTGTAGGAGCGTTGAAAATCACCGCTCCAACACTTGGAGTTTATTTTTCTAACATAAGGCTTATGTAGAAGCACTAAAAATCAGCGCTCTAACATGAGCGAAAATTTGACAAACTCCCAAGGATTGGGAATTAATGAAAATACTTGTTTCGAAGCTCTTTGAAAGATGAATGGGGGGGAACACGCAAGTGGATTGTTTAATTTTTTGGACTACGCATCGAGGTGAATCAAAATTTTCCTCATTTTGTGTACTTGAAGTACACAAAACTATGAAATAAAAAAGTTTCATAGGGGGTTATCCCGTGAATAGAGCATTGCTAGATTTGAGGATAACAAGTGTTGAAGAAATGGGAGGAAAATTTCTCTTCGAGTTCTTGTTCTTTTGACTTGGCTCCTATGTGGGTCCACTTGCTTGGGCTTCCTCTCAAATTCTAGGATGAGCAAGTCTTTAAAGGAATTGTATCTACCTTTGGACGTTTTTTATCTATTGATATTCTCAGTGCTTCAAGGAATAGGCTTGTTTATGCCCAGCTATGTGTGATTATGGACTAGGCTACGAATCCCCCATCGATGATAAAGATAAACTCTAAGCTTGAAGTGTGGGAGCAGGTGATTGAGTTTGATTCTATCCCTTTTTCATGTTTCCATTGCAAGAAGTTGGGTCACTAGGTGAAGAAGTTTCCTCTGAAGCCAAAGGTTCCTTCTCAAAAAGTTTCAGCCCCTTCTCAAAAGGACTCGATGCAAGCCAAAGTTTGGAACGAGGTTGGGAAACGTCCTATTTTTTGGGTTGAGTCAAGTTCTATTGAGCCTTTGGAGGAGGTGGTGTGTGAGGGTCCACCTCTTGGTGACTCTATTGTGAAGGAACCTATTGTTGATCATGTTAGTTCATTCCCTGTTGAGGAATTTTTTTCTGAGGAGGGTGAGATTAAGGCCTCATGTGTTGAGGAGCATGTTGTGGATCTAGTGGAGGAGGTTGGTGTCAATTCTTTAGCTATTGTGGTTGTTGAGCCAGAGAAGGTGTCCCCTTTGAAGATGTCTCTGAGGTTTATTTTTAACATCCAAGGATGGGTTATCGGGTTCCCTAATGGTGGAAGCAATTGTGGTCAAAGAGGATTTTCCTTTTGAAGAGTCGGTGGTGGAGACAATTGTGTCAGAGAAAATGGTCCTCACCTCTTCTGCCAATGTTCATATTCTGATCCTCAGGGAGAGGAGGCAGGGATCCCTATTATCTCTATTTCCAAGTCTCGTAATAAGAAGAAATCAACTCCCTCTATGGTGTGTATGGCTACAAGGAACCAACTGAAGTTGGATTGTGGTTCAGAGCCAAGGGGTAGAGATAGGCCTTCTTTGCAAAAATTTTGGGAGAGGGAAAGAAAATGTGATATTGTTGATGGTTTGCAGGTTACTCTACTTGAGATGGGCCTGAATGGTCCCTTTCAAAATATTTTATGAAGATCCTCTCCTGGAATATAAGAGGATTAAATAATCCTCATAAACAGGATCTTCTTGCAAACATTGTGAGAGATCATCATCCTGACATCATTCTAATTTAGGAGACTAAGATGAGTGTGGAGAAGGTCGAAAGAATTAAGAATAATTTTTTTAAGGACTATGGTTGTTAGGCTTTTGATTCTGATGGTGCTTCTGGAGGGGTGGATATGTTTTGAAACCCTAAGGTTGTTGTGGGCTCTGCCTTCTTTTCTTTTGAGAATCATGTTACTACTTTTTCCTGCCTTAGGGATAAGTTCTCTTGGGTATTGTCAAATATCTATGCTCCAAATTTGAAAAGTTCTCAAAAGTATTTTTATGGGAGTTTGAATACTTTTAAGGCTCAATTCTCTTTTCAGAATTGGATGGTGATGGGGGATTTTAACACCCCACTCAATGATTTTGATAAGTTTAGGGGCTCCCAAGTTGTGGATGATAGTTGTCTTGTTCTCATGAACTTCATCAATGATAATTTTCTGTTGGATTTGGATTTGGGAGAGGCATCCTATACCTGGTACAATAGGCACGTTGGGGATGCTCTTATTCAGGTCAAGTTGGATCGAGCTCTTATTTCTCTTGATTGGTTACATTTTTATGCTTGTTCTATTTTTTCTCTAGCTAGACTCGGATCAGATCTTTTTCCTATATCCTTGAATGTTGATCTTTTTGGTTGAAAAAGTACTTTCCATTTAGATTTGAAAAAATATGGACTAGCCACCTAGAGTTGTGTTCCAAAATTGTGGAGTGGTGGAATATTAATATTGATGGATCATCCATGTATAAAGTTGCTAAGAAGCTTGCTTTTTTTAAGCAAAACTTGATTCAATGGAATAAGTCTTCTTTTGGAAACATCTTTAAGGATAAATCAAAGCTTAAGGCTAAACTAGATATTGTGCAGCAAAGAATGCAGGCTTATGGATCTGATGTCTCGCTTCCTCAGGAGGAAAGTTTCCTTTTGGCTAGTTTTCATAACATTGTGGCTAGGGAGGAGGAGTTCTGGAAGAAAATGTCTAGATCTATTTGGCTTCAAAGTGGGCATAAAAATACCCATTTTTTCCATCTTACGACTCTGAAGCATAGATCCTCCAATAGGATATCTAAAATTGTTGTGAATAATTCTTCTCTTGAAGAGGATGATGAAATAAGATTAGCGGCTCTGTCCTTCTTTTAGGAAATTCTCTCAGAGGATCATCCTCTTGATCCTATCTACGAACAGGGATTTCTCAACGTTATTCCTAACTTGGTGTCAGAGGAGGAGAATAGGGACTTGGTTGGTATTCCATCAGATGAGAAGATTAGAAAGGTTTGTTCTCTTTTGAAGGAAACAAATCTCTGAGACCAGATGGGTTTCTGATGTTATTCTTTCAGTCTTATTGGGATATTATTTCAAAGGATGTTATAAATACCACTAAAGAATTCTTTGAGAGTAGGAAGCTTCTTAAGGAATTGAACTCTACGTTTATTGTGTTAATTCCTAAAAAGCCTAGGGTTGAGAACTTTGGTGATTTCAGGCCCATCATTTTATGTAATTCTATCTATAAGATTTTTTCTAAGGTGCTTGCTTCAAGGTTGCAAAGGGTTCTTCCTAAGATTATTTCACCCCAGTAGAACGGCTTTGTGTCGAGAAGGAAGATTTTGGATTTTGTTCTCATGGTGCATGAGAAAATTCATTCTCTCAAAGTTAACAAGAAGCCTGGGCTCATTTTAAATCTGGATTTAGTGAAAGATTATGATCGGGTGAACTGGATTTTCCTTAGCAATATTCTCAAGGTGTTTGGTTTCTCAAACCGGGTCCTACAATTGGTTTGGCAATTAATTTCCTCTCCTTCATTCTCAGTTCTTGTCAATGGTTTGCCTTCTGCCTTTTTTAGAAGCTCTCATGGTCTACGACAAGGGGATCATATTTCTCCCTTTCTCTTTATCATTATGGTTGAGTCTTTGGGAAAGTTTCCTCTTTAGGTGGTGTCTAATGGGGCCTTCAAATTTCTTTATCCCTCTTTGATGGGAGATATAAAATACTTTCATTTAAGGCTTTTTATGTTAAAAAGACTTGTTGATGGGCAGGCAGGGCAGATGCATGCTTGTTTTGAAGCCATTCAGGAGGAGGCTTGTGACTGAAGTGAACCCCAATGGGCACTGGGCCAGACAGTGCGTGGGTGTCTTTGTTCACTGGCGATTGGGCATTAAGCTTTTCCTGGGGTTTGGGAGTCTCTTGGGGTTGGAGAGGATGGGCTAGGCTGCTGCAAATGCTGGGTGAACAGATGATGAGTCACTCAAAGTCTGAATCAACTTCTTTATAGTCGGTTGAGGAACTTTTACTTCCACTGCCAATCTAGCATAGTTCTGGCATAGTCCTCCTTAGTCCATTTCAGTTCTATTTTTAGTTTCATTTTGTAATTTGTAGTTGGTTGCCTTAATTTTGGCAGTTAACGCCATGTTAGAAGTTAATAAGGATATTTTATAAATATCCATGTTTCGGTCTTAGTTAGGAGTTAGATAATTTGCAATCAGAATTTTTTTGTGATCACAAGCAATACGTTGTTTTACATTCTACTTTTGATCAATGAGAAAGGAAGCAAGAAGTTAATCAATTCACTATGTTAAAGGATCTTACCTAAGGAAGAGCAGGGCCCACTCAACCTTTGGAACAATCTTATGGTATTTTTGTTAAGTGTTGTTCTTTTCTAATTCATTAAATATTAAATCTGTAGTAGAAATTGATTTTGAATTGTTCAATCGTTGAAATCATCTTCTACCTTAATGAATGTTAAAATCAGATAATTATTTATGTTTACAGTTATGTTTCAAAGTTTTAGTTTATTATGGTTAAGATCAAATTGTTAGAATGGTTAGATTCATTTATTAGAAATGTTGAATTAAATCATTATAATCGTTATCAGGTTTCTTAGATAAATTAGATTTAGATGTTCTTCGAATTAGTTAGAATTGATGTTTCCTTGTTAAGTTTCATTAAAGAAATGTTAGGAAATTATGAAGGAATGGAGTTGAAATCTATTCAGAATCTATTCACAGAGATTAGTCTTTATGCTTTTTACAATAATCATCATTTTCCTGCAATTCATCTTTGCTCTTAAATTAATGTTTATTTTCTAGCAATTAAGTTATGGATTTCTTTTGAATCAAAATAGAATTAAATAGAATTTTGTGTTTTAGATGAGGAATTAAAGTAATCATTAATCATCTCCATGAATTGGTCTAATCGAAGTCAACAAAATAGTTGCTACAGTTTAGCTCCTCAAGAGCTCCTGAAGAGCTCCTAAGAGCTCCTGAAAGCTCCTGAAATAGGAAAAATGATACCTGAAGTCGTTGTTTATAGTGCAAAACCCCCCAATAGAATTTGTGACACTATTCTTATCACATATTGGTCTGAGACACACTCGGTTTGATAAATAAATTGATTAAATGATAAGTTGTGACATCAACGACCTTTCCCATCATTTTTGGTGCCATTTTTGGGGATACTTAAATAATCTGGCTATTTAGTGTGAAGCCTTAGTGTTGATAGGGAAGAGAGATCTGAAATTGTGGATGAGACAAAACAGAGATCAACTAGGAAGGTTTCTTCCACGAAACATTGACATTAGAAGAAATATTGATTTTGATCAAGAGGATATCCAGCAATACCAAATTGAAAATCAAGAAATTAATTGGGATAACCCCATTGAAAATAAAGAAGAGAACAGGAATCCATTTCTGGGAGAAGAAATGGGTGACCAACTAGTACCTCCCCCAACAAATAGGACCTTTTCAAATCCTATCAATCTTGAAAGACAGCTTGATGAACCCCCTATGAAAAATATTTTTCCCTCAATTCTACCAAAATTTAGGGGAAAGACTACAAAAGACCCTGATCAATTCATGTTTGAATTCAAAATCTTATGCCAAACCTATGATTATTCAACTGATAATCATAAGTTGATTTTGTTTCCTTCTACTTTGAAAGAATCGGCTTTAAGATGGTTCATGGGTTTAGGATAAGGAAGGATTAGGACTTGGTAATAGGTGGAGACCAAATTCTTGGATAAATACCAAGATTATTGTTGAGTGAGAGATAGGAAGGAGTAGTTCTTTCGAATGAGGCAACTAGAAGATGAAATTCTAGAAGACTATGCTGATAGATTCCAATTTGTGCATCAATGATGTACTAATGGGCTGGATAATGAAATCAGCAAAACAACTTTCCTAAGAGGGATTGAGGATGAGTCAAAATAATCCTTGAATGTAATGGGAAAGGGAGACATTAACAAACTCTCCTTAGATGACATTGTGGAGATCTGTAGAAACTACTCTAGAACTAGAGTGGGGACTCGAAGCTCCAGAAGGAACAAGGCTCACACCACTGATGTATCAGAGGTAATGGAAGAATTGGAAAACATGAAGATGGATCTTCTATTACATATTAACATGCAAGGAGAAAAGAGAACCACTGAACCCTTGTCAATTTATTGCTCCAAATGTAGGGGAAAACACCTTTTGAGGGAATGTCCATTAAATTAGGTTGAGATCTGTGAGATTTGTGAAAAAGCACACCCGACCAGTTCCTATAATCTTCTAGCAGGAATAAAAACCAATCTCAAGAAACCACCAATGGTCAAAGAAGAGCTCAATTATGTCGACCAAAGACCTCAAAACCAATGGTATAACACAAATCAAAGACAATATGGTTCACAGTCAAACTGGAATCAAAACCCATGGAAAAACCAAAATCAATGGACCCCCCAATACTAGCCACAACCTCCACCTAAATATTGGGGACAACCAGAATGGATGAATCCCCAATGGAACCAATCCTAGTGGCAGGATAACCAACAACCATAGTGGCATTCAAATCAATCCTCATGGCAGCAAAATCAAAACCAATTCCCTCCATGGAAAAATCAAGGACAAAAATGACCCTGGGGACAAACACTTCTAGCCCTTAATGCCCCTAATTCTCCCAATGACCAAGTGAATCAACCCAAAATTCCAACTCAACTGGTTCCTAATCCAAAAAATGCATGAACTAATACAAAAAACCCTAATGTAAATGTAATAGATGTTAATGACATACAGTTGTGAAGTCAAAATGTGCAAACTGCACCAACTGAGAAAATTCCAGAAGGAGAGGAAGAGAATGAAGAATAAATTTTGGAGGAGAAACAAACTGTAGAACAAGCTCCCTATCTAGAGAGATTACACGAAGAGAAAATTACTCCTCAAACCTCTTCCCCTAACTACATGAATGTAGTTAATTCACAACTTCTTAGAGAATTGAAAAATATTAACATTGAGGTACCTCTGTTACAAGAAATAAAAGATATACTAGAAATCAATCAGTTAGTAAAATCCCTCTGCATGAAAATGTCGAGAAGGAAAAAGAAAATGCCTTCAACAATTCAAGTAGGGACTAAACTTACTGATGTATTATCAAGAAGACTGCTTCCACAGAAATATAATGATCATGGTAGCCTTGTCATTATACTGAGTATCAATGGAATTGAAATACCAAATGTCCTAATTGACTTAGGAGCTGACATAAATGTCATTCATCTGATACAGTTGAAATGCTAGGAATGACAACAATTCAGCTAACAACTATTTTACAGTTGGTTAATCAATCAATCAACAAAACCAAAGGGTATAATAGAAGAGATCATGGTCACAATTGATACATGGGATTACCCAGTTGACTTTTTGGTTCTAAAAGCCAGAAGGAAATATTTTGGATATCTAATCATATTAGGCAAACCATGGTTGGCCACTATTGAAGCATTAATAGACTGTAGATCAAGAAACATGATAATATCAAATGGATAGAAACAAAAATAATTGTCACTTTATCCACCTGTACAACCATCAATTCAAAAAAACACTCAACTTTGGGTGGATGAGGATTTAGAATCAAAATTTTATGGTATTGTGGAATTAGCAATGGTAACCATAAGTGAACATATCCAAGAATGTGAAGAACAAGAGATAACTTCAGAAAATGAACAAGATAATTGTCAAACAACATTACATGAACAACATTGTTGTCCTCTGAATACTCTTGTTGAAAAATCAATAAATTCTAAAACTAACACAAAGGAGATTACAGTAGTAGGAGATAAACCCCTTAATATCAATTCAACCTTATCCCCAACGCAAGAGGAAAAATTGAAAGAAATTTTAGAAAAAAACACTAGAGCGTTTTCTTGGAAATATACTGATATGAGAGCTATCTGTAGACATCCAATTTGATCACTTCCATATGATCAAACGCGTCTTCTTATATATCTGATTGCTCATCCCCTCTATCAATATTAATTAAATCATTTATTTAATTAATACCTTGCATCTTACATAAGGGTCCTAAAGTATTTAATTTAATAAATACTTTACCCCTCTTCCTCCTCTAAATTAAATAAATATACCCTTTTATTTAATTTAGTCATATCCCCCTTTTAAATTAAAAATTCATTTTTAATTCCTCTTTTCTCTATCATGGTCACATCCTCCAACTTTTGCAAGTTGGTCCCTAATCCATCTTAATTACTTTATCTTCTTCTAATTAACAGGGGTTAGCATGTGCACACTCTTAATCATCATTAAGGTCACATCCTCCATAATCTCCCACTTGCTTCTAATAAGTCATTAGTCCATCTAACTGAGTACTTGCACAACCTTAATCATTTGGTTAGCCTAACCTAATCCTCCTCCCACTTATGGCATGTGTCCTTGATTCAACCTTATTAAAGGCTTTCTCCTTTTGGACAAGGCACTCCACTTCCCTATGTGAATTTTTAATTCACATTTAATCCCCCAAGGCACCCAAAAGGAATTTTTAATTCCTTCACTTCTTCCCACATGTCCTTCACTTATTCTTTATTCTTTCCCATCTCCCCATGAGAATATTTGAGGAATTTCCCACTCATGTCCTCACCACATGGGGACAAGGACCTCCTTTATGAGGAGATCTTATCTAATCCCAAAGGTACTTTGTACCCCCTCCATGTCATGTCCTCCTTCCACCTCATGTCCACTTCACCTTTTAGGGCTATCTCACATGCCACATGTCAAGATGTGAGGGCTTGTGAGTTCTCAACTCACCTTAGCCCTACATCTTGATATTTGGTGGCTCATTCTTGACCCTCCATTTCCCCTAGGAATTCTCAAAATTCCTATAAATACCCCCTCTTTTCTCTCATTTGGGGGAGATCATTTTGCTAGCCAAACTCTTGCAATTTTATTTATCAATCTATACTTAGCCATTTTCATGTTTTCATCCACTTGAACTCATCCTCACAACATCATTTAGCTTGCATCTTGTGCCATCCAAGGAGCATACACATCAAAGATCGAAGGGCCAATCAAAGGATCAATTCGACGCAAGGTATAGAGTTCCATTTTGTTGCTTTCATCTTGTGTTGTTTCCAACTTAGGCTAATCTTGAGGTGTAGGTTGTTTTGGAGTTTATTTGCACTCTTTTACTTACTACTCATTTTCTAACTCTCACATTCGACCTATCACATTTCTGGCACGCCCGGTGGGACCCACAAATGGGTCTATTTCTTTCATGTTTGCTATTTTTTGCATTTTTCAATGTCCAGGTTACAAAGTGGCAGACCTGTCCTGACAGAGTGGCGGATCTATCCAGTAGTGGCAGACCTGTCCTGACAGAGTGGCGGACCTGTCCTGCTATGGCGGACCTGTCCTATAGTGGCGGACCTATCCTGACAGGGTGGCAGATCTGTCTTCTGGTGGCAGACCTATCCTACTATGGCGGACCTGTCCTACAGTGGCAGACCTGTCCTGATAGAGTGGCAGACCTGTCCCTGCAGAGTGGCAGATCTGTCCCTACAGAGTGGCAGACCTGTCCTCCAGAAGGTAAAAATTTTAAGTTTTTTCCGATTGTCTTTTGGTAAATTAGGCACATAGTTTAATTAAAGGGGGTCAATAAACCTTGTTTGGCGTGTTTGGGAAGGCTATTTGACGTATCCAATCCCCTTGTGCCATTTGGTGATCCTGGGTGAAGAGAAATCGTAGCTTTCCAAGTCCTTTGAGTCACCTATTTTTCACTTTCTTAGTGGGACCTGCTTGGGGATTTCATCACCCCAAGGGACGATTCCAACCACGCATACCGGTGGGGTATATAAAGGGGGGAGAGAGAAAGTTGTACCTCAATCCAACCACACTGTAATTGGCAAAGCATCGGGATGGTGTGAAGAGTTGGTCCGAACCTTTAGTATCTCGCTAAGGTTCCTGACTCACGCTTGTAACGGGTTGGTGTTCACGGTTTGGGCCTCATGTACCGGGTGTATATCGAGGACTCCTTAGCAACCATGTGCATCCTAGAGTAGAAGACTTTGTTGACCATACCCGTTTCTACTAATCTTAGGGTTGTGTTGTTTGAATTGTCTTTTTTCATGCAAAAACCAGTGATTATCAGTTTGGCCAAGTCTTTTATGATTGCTATATTTTGGGTCCTTTGCCTTACCCATCCATCAAAATATCAAGCTTAAACTCATCCTTTGGCAGACCTATCCCTGTGCTGTGGCAGACCTATCCTAACCCTATGGCAGATTTGTCCATGTGTTGTGGCGGACCTGTCTCTGTGCAATGGCGAACCTGTCCTTACCCTTTGGCGGACCTGTCCCTGTGCTGTGGCGGACCTGTCATAACCCTGTGGCAGACCTGTCCCTGTTCTGTGGCGGACCTATCCCTGTGCAGTGGCGGACCTGTCCTAGTGCAGTGGTAGACCTATCCTTGTACTGTGGTGGATCTGTCCTATTGCAGTGGCGGACCTGTCCTAGTGCAGTGGCAGACCTATCCTAATACTGTGGCAGACTTGACTTTTGACCAGCCTATATTATCACTTGGCACCCCTTGTCCCTTTGTTTCAAACATCGACATGATCATCCACCATCCTAAAACGAACATCTGAACATCTGTTCCGAGTCTCCATCCCTTCGTTCTAAGGGTCATTTAATCCTGAACACTCTTTTGCTTGGTTCAAGAGCCATTCATCTATCCTAAGACACTCCCCATCCGTCTTAAATCTGCCTTCATATTCGATCTCTGTGGGTCCATATAAACCCCGTTGGAATAGTCATCCGTGTTGACCTAGGTATTCATCCCTAATCATAATCATTGTAACTGGCTTAGGATTGCTATCCGTCTTAAGTCAGTCATCCTTTTCGACCCAATCAATCCGCTTCTATCTCAAATTGGATTCAGTGTCGTTATCATACATCCACCTTTCAATCAATACCTAGTGTTACCAAGGATCCTTCTTAAACTCGGTTGTGGATCTCGGTCTTCATCATATTTATCATCACATCAATCTTAATCATCAAATCGACCCGACCCCCGCATCATCAAACCTATCCGGATCAAAACCCAAAATATAGGTTAATCCAGTGCCTACCAATCAATCTAATCTGATTCCATCAAGCCAATCCACGTCGGCCTAACCAATCATCATCAACTAATCTCCCATCAAATTGAATCAATCTTTCATCATCAAGCTTTTCCAATATCTTGATCTACCTCATCATCTTGCATGCCCATTCAGACTCGACCACAGGCAAAGAAAATGGCTGACCAACAAGCCCTGAATGCCCAATCAAACAATCCTCAAGATCCCAATAACACGATGAACATCCCCCACGATCCCCACAAAGGTACCTCATCACAATCCAATGTGGATGGTCAAAACATGTCACCACCTGGGGAAGAAAACATGGCTGATCAACCTGAGCTCACATTCGAGGAACACTTCAGCAACCATGTTAATGCACAAATGATAGAACGCCTTCTCGAAAGCCATGGTGACAAGATCTTGGCTCACTTTATTGACAAAGGTGTTAAGTTGCCGTCAGGTGTCGACTTATCCAAGCATGGCACCTCCACATCTAATGTACCCCAAGACATTCCCAGTAGCTCGTATGTCCCCAACGTTCCTTCCGTAGAGGGTTCGCATCAACCTGAATTTGGCAACGCTGTCCTATATCCCATTGGCAATCCCACACATCTCGCCATCTCGGTCACGGGAACACCCCAAACCATCGATCCCAATGATCCTTTTGCCTATGGCATGCCACAAAACGTCCCACAACCGCAACCATTAATGCTACCAACACCACTCCCCTCAAACCCCCCTCCTGTCAACACTGGGGGCAACCCTTTCACCGCCTTGCCGCCACCACCTAGGGCTATCAATCCTCCACCATCATCATTCATACCCCAACAACCACCCCAATCTACCAATCCACCACCATCGTCATTCATACCCCAACAACCCCCCCAATCTAACAATCCTCCACCATCGTCATTCATACCCCAACAATCGTCCCAATCCAACATCCCTCCTTCATCGTCATTCGTATCCCAACAACCTCCCCAAGCCTATGCTCCCACTAGCGCTCAACAACCTCCCTCGCACAACATCTCAATCGCACCTCCACCTCAACAACAACCATTGGTCAATCCCCTATTTTCAACACAACCATCACAGCATCAATCACAAGGAAATCAACCTCAGCCTTCAGCCCTGACCATATCTCCATTCCTTGCATCCATTTTACGCCCGCAAGCTCAACCACCACACAACATCCCATCTCGCCCACCACCGCCGCCAACTGTGCATCAACAACCACCCCATAATTACAACTATTATAACCAGCAACAATATCAACAACAACCCTCCTATGTGGCATCACAACAATCATATCAGCACCCCCAATATCCGCAAGCTAATCAACAACACCTTCTCCATACTTCCCAACAGTACGCCACCCATAACTACCCAACCAATTCATATCTCGCCTCGCAACAGCAACCTCTTTATCAACAAGGTCCCTTGGCATATCAGCAGGGGATGCCATCTCCTCATCCATATGCCCATCTCCAAACATCATCTCAGAATCCACAATCGTCCTACCATCAATACCCATCCAACACACCGGCCAATGCAGACATCCTAGAAATCAAGGCCGCTCTAAAAGATCTTCAGGCAGGGACTGGCAAACAATCGTTCAAGTTTGAAGATATATGCCCATATCCGTATGATCCCTCCATCTCATTGATTCCCTTCCCTAAACATTTTGAGATGCCAAAGTTTGACAAATATAAAGGGAAAAAAGATCCTAAGGCCCACTTACAGGATTTTTACTCCCAGTGTCAAGAAGTGATCCACAATGACAACTATCTCTTGCGCCTGTTCCCCCGAAGTCTGGGAAGCAACGCGCTAGGGTGGTTCATGACCCTCGAAAAGGGATCTATAAAATCCTTCACAGATTTGTCAGAGAAGTTTGTCTCCTACTCCTTCAATTTGGAGAAAGAAACTGATACCCTGGATCTTCTCAAAGAGAAACAATGTGAAGGGGAAACCTTTACTAGCTACCTCCAGAGGTGGCGTGCCCTAGCAAGCCGAATGAAAACCCCTTTGAAAGAAAAGTACATGGTCACCCTCTTCGTGAACTCCCATCCTGACATGGCTCATAACTTCCAATTGCATTGTGTCACCACTTTTGCGGAGGTAGTAGAGAAGGGACCCATCCTTGAGCGTGCCCTTGTTGCCAAGGGGCACATCAAAATATATAATCAAGATAGGAAAAGGACATTCAATGACAAGCCACATTTTTGGAACAAGAACAAAAATGCAGTAAATGATGGTGTCACTGGCACTAAACATATCCACGTGGCCAACACATCCCAGAAACAACAACAATCCATACCTAATGCCATATCTGTACCACAAGGGACACCCCGTCCTCCCCACCAGTCCAATCAAAATAACCAAGGGAACACTAAACGCCAGTATGCTCAACTAGGAGAACCCTTGAGTGTCATTTTCAACAAATTATTGTAGATCAGCTATCCAATCACATACCCTATCACCAAGCCACTTGACGAATCCAAACCTAAACTTGCATGGTTTAGGGAAAATGAATATTGCGAGTTCCACAAAATCAAAGGACACTCTTTGAATAAGTGTCAAGGTCTGAAAAACTACATCCAGGATCTCATAGATCGAGGTGACATCAAGGTTGACCCTAGTCAAGATCCATCTTCCAATGCTCAATTGCAGATCTATCAAAATGCCTTCCCAAACCATAACCAAGGCCCGAGCACTTCCAACAGTAATCCTCAAAATAACAGCACAAATAACGTGAGCTATAAGAATGTACCCCTCAATTATGAGGGTATTATTCATTACATTGAGTAGGTAGAACCTCGTGTATCCATGATACATGTCAAAGCTAAAGACCCTCAATGTGTTGTTACCACATGACGAGCCCGCATCACCATTCCTGTAGCCTGCGCACCTACCCAATCGACTCCTATAACCACCCAGTACAATATCCTTGATCACTTAGGAAAGACCCCTACACATATCTCCATCTTGGATTTACTCAAGTCTTCCCCTGTGTATCAAGAAATCCTCAACAGAGCCCTATAGGAAACCCATGTGCCTAATAACATTGATCCCACACAGTTCCAAGCTTTGGTAGGACACCTAGCTTCATCTCACCAACTACACTTCAGCCAAAATGATATGCCCAACATTGATGCCAATCATAATCACCCCTTACATATTGAAGTCGTGGTTGCCCGGCATAAAATAAAAAGAGTCTTGGTAGATAATGGCTCTGCCCTCAACTTGTGCACTCTAAAATTCATAAAACAGGTGGGGTATACCCAAGCAGACTTAAGCAACTAGATTATTACAATCAAGGCTTATGATAATGCAGAAAGGAATTCAAAAGGGATCATCAATCTTCCTGTCCAAGTGGGGTTGGTAGTTCAGTACATTACCTGCCATGTCCTTGATCTGAACTTTCCGTATAATCTCCTCCTCAGCCATCCATGGCTCCATGCTATGCAAGTCATGCCCTCCACCTACCATCAGTGCCTCAAATTCCCAGTCAACGGACAAGAGGTCACCATCTATGCTGACCCCCAACTATTCGAATATTGCCGCGCTCTAGAGGCATCATTTCCCCATTTACATTATTGTCCTAGGGTTGAAATGGGGGCATCTCAGTCATCACCCGTTAATCCACCATCCACCATAATAACCACTCCATCCTCCACTAATCCTACAATCACAAAATTCCAGATCATTGACAAAGGATGTGGCGAGTACGAAATGCACACTGCTCTTAATATAGCGACCATGCCACCATCGCCACACGAGTATGGTCAACCTTCCCATGCTACCCCAAAGGCAGACAAGACTGTCACCTTCCGTGGCAAAAACATCCCTACCACCACTTTCGTATCCCCAAGTATCAAGATAAACGTGCCAGAAGAAGACATAAGCCAATGGGTTTACCAAGAAGAGCCTTAGCCAGAAACTCCTCTCAAGGAATACTTCCAAGAAAAGTACCCCTGGCTGACAAAGTTCATGAAAAAGCATAACTATCAAGGCAGAGGCCTAGGAAAGCAAGAACAAGGGCGGTTGCAACCCATTGATACGTCTCCGCTACCAAAAAATGTGGGCATTGGGTATGACAGAAAGCAGAAAGGCCCTGAAACATCATCTAATGCTTCCAATAGTGTAGCTGTGGACAACGGCTCATTGGAAGACATACCCGAGGAAGAATCCATCATACGTGTGTACGATGACATCGATCACGCTGACCTATCTTCCATGTTCGAATGCCTATCCATCTGCACTATTAGCCTATCCCTTTTCCATCCTGAGCTCATTGATTGGGACCTATGAACTAGCACACCTGTCAGTATGTCTGCGGATAAATATGTCAACCTCATGGGATTGGGGGAGGATGAACACTCCAGTCGCAAAAATGAGAATAAGAAAAATAAAAAATGGTCATCTAGTGAAAACCTCCATGAGGCACTTCGTGACCTTGAAAAAGTAAAAATAAAGGACGCATCTGATGGCAAAAACCTCGAAGAGGCGCTAGAAGATGGAGATGTTCATCTTCCCCTTATGGGAACTCAGTTATCTGCCCGATCACCTATTCTGATTGAAGAGACTCAAGAAGTCAATCTGGGAACTACTGAAAGTCCTAAGGTCACCTATGTAGCCAAGTCACTCTCGGAGCAAGAGTACCCGGTCATCGTGCAGCTACTCCAAGAGGGAATTGTTAACTTTGCTTGGTCATACTTAGATATGCCAGGCTTAGATCCCACCTTAGTGGTTCATCACCTAGACATCCGCCCAGACGCTAGGCCTGTCAAGCAAAAACTCCACAAGATGCATCCGAAAGTCACGTTGTTAGTCAGGAAGGAATTGGAGAAGTTACTGGAGGCAGGATTTATCAGACCAATTGACTACTCCGAGTGGATCTCCAACATAGTGCCAGTTGCTAAACCAAATGGTGACATTCGAGTCTGCACGGACTTCAGGGATCTCAACAAAGCCTGCCCAAAAGATGACTTCCCCCTGCCCAACATTGACATGTTGGTCAACCTGACAACGGGACATGAGATGTTGTCCCTTATGGATGGCTTCTCCGGGTATAACCAAATCCGAATCGCACCTGAGGACCAACACAAAACTGCCTTCACAACTCCTTGGGGCACTTTCTGCTACAATGTTATGCCCTTCGGTCTCAAAAATGTGGGGGGTTACATATCAGAGGGCAATGACGGTCATCTTCCATGACCTTATACACATCATCATGGAGGACTATGTCGATGACCTATTAGGAAAATCCAGAACACAAGCAGAACATCCTGCCATCCTGAAAAAGATATTTGAGCGGTTAGAGCACTACAAGTTGTGGCTAAACCCAAAAAAGTGTGTCTTTGGGGTCACTTCAGGAAAGTTGTTGGGTCTCATAGTCTCTCGTAGGGGCATTGAGGTTGATCCCGCTAAGGTAAAAGCTATCCTGGACATGCCCCCTCCACACAATCTCAAGCAGTTAAGAAGCCTTCAGGGAAAAATGTAGTCCATTCGTCGGTTCATTTCCCAGCTGGTAGACAAGTGCCAGCCATTCACTCATCTTCTGAAAAAAGATTCCATCTTCCGATGGAACCAACAGTGTCAGATGGGCTTCGATAAAATTAAGGAATATTTAGCTCATCCACCAATATTGATGCCACCTATTCCTGGCAAACCTCTCTTGCTCTACATCTCTGCCACTTCAGTCGCGTTGGGGGCATTGTTGGCACAACATGATGAGTCATCGAAAGAGAGGGCGATCTACTACATCAGTCAGACATTGGTTGGCTATGAGTTAAACTACTCCCCCATGGAAAAAGCCTGCCTTGCACTCATCTTCAGCACACAGAAGCTTCGACATTACATGCTTAGCCATCTGGTAAAATTAATCACCAAGATCGATCCATTGAAGTATCTGTTATCTAGAACCACTCTGACTGGCCACATGGCTAAGTGGGTCATGCTCCTCAGTGAATTCGACATAGAATATGTAGACCGCAAGGCTATTAAAGGGCAGATAATCACAGACTAGTTAGCGGAAGCTCCTCTAGTTGACACTCACCCATTGATCACAGAATTCCCTGATGAGGAAGTCTTCTCTGTTGATGAGACCCCCACGTGGACACTGTATTTTGATGGATCGTATACCCACAATGGATCGGGGGCAGGAATTTTATTAGTTACCCCTCAGGGTGACTACATTCCCAAGTCATTTAGGATAGCATTCTCGTGTACCAACAATATGGCCGAATATGAAGCTCTCCTCACCGGCCTCAAAATTGTGAAACAGTGGCACATAACTTAGTTGAAAGTCTTTGGTGATTCCTTGTTAGTCATTAGGAAAGTTAATGATAAGTTCCCGACTAAGGATGATAAGTTGTTACCCTACAAGCGCATGGTGGATGATTTCAAGAAATATTTCACCTCTATACAATTTGAACAGATTCCCAGGATACAAAACAAAGCAGCTGATGCAATGGCCACTATTGGCTCCCTCCTAGACATACCCAAGGACCGAACAGAGTGTGAGTTTCTTGTAGAACAACTTTTAATCCCAACATATGATATCCCTGAGACTGACATGGTGTGCGAAATTGTGGATCCCACCTCCCCATGGTACCAAGACATCTATACCTACCTTCGTTATAACATTATACCCCCAGACCTTACCCGTAACCAACGCAAATCCTTCATTCATCGCTCTTCTCGATACGTCATCATCGGTGATACGCTTTATCGTCGCGAGTATGATGGAATCCTCCTTAGATGTCTAAATG
>VDFB02164217.1:0-19283 GCA_007258455.2 Sequoia sempervirens
GAATGCGGAGAATCTAACTAATTAAATATGACTTATTTGATTAATTAATCTTAAGTCATCTGCTTAATAAATAAATGAAATATTTATTTATATTAAGTTCATTATTAATTCTTCTATTTCATCATATTATTTCTCTCTTAATTAAATAAACAAAATTAAAACTTTGTTTTATTTAATTATTAGTAATATCACTTCTTTTATATTTCTATCATAAATTAAATACACAACTTAAATGATTTGGTAATTATTTAATTACCCATAAATCACATTTCTTCTTAATTAAATAAAGATATCCTAAAATATTTTATTTAATTATCATTTTCCTTTTGTTTTAGTTTAATAAACAAAACCTATAGTTTGATTTATTAAATTATTTATTCCCCTTTTGCTAAATTTAAATAAATTTAAATTATTTAAATTAATGCATAAATCATTTACCACTATTCACTCACCAATAAAATTAAATTTTCAAAATCTAATTAATTCTACTATCATTCACAGGAAGAGCTTCGGGGACAAACTTGCAGGAAGTCCTCTCAATCCTCTTCCAACCACCTTCCCTCTCATCTTGCCTGGTGTTTTCATGGGGAGAAACAATCCTCCATGATCAACTCCATCTTCTCATCCCATGCCATTCAATTCTCCAGATTGAATCCCAGCCTCTTATCCTGTATCCTTGTGCAAATGTGTTGCCGTGAAAGCTATAAATACAGCTCTTTGGCTACAGGAAATGGATCCCAACTTGTGCAATCTTACTCTGCAGGTTTTCCAAGCATTCAAGCATTCAACATTCACCCAACATCCATCCACCATCTTAATTCATTTAATTATGGCAGTCTACAGTAGTTTCTTTCTTAGAAGCTTTGTTGTAGAATCATTTTAGTTGCATATTTAAATCATATAGGAATAGAATAGTTTAATTCTCATTCTTTAAGTGTCATTTCAATAGTCTAATTAGCTTCTAAAATCTGAGAGCAAAGTAGATTAGAGAGATCTTTAGAGTTAGAGAGCAATAGGACAAATTTCTAAAGATTTTTAGTTTAAATTAGTTTAAATTTCTTAAATCTTAGATGCAATGTCTTATTTAGAAGTGT
Source organism: Sequoia sempervirens (assembly GCA_007258455.2). NCBI lineage: Eukaryota > Viridiplantae > Streptophyta > Pinopsida > Cupressales > Cupressaceae > Sequoia > Sequoia sempervirens. The sequence continues at coordinate 1,095 of VDFB02164217.1, forward strand.
AGATGCATGTTTAAATTGTTTAACTCATTCGTACGCTTACAATTTGGCGCCCACCAAGGGGCATAACCCCATATTCTGCATAATTTTTGTAAAAAGTGTCTTACAGGTATCGGCGTGATAGTTTTTGCAGAACCATGACTTTTTATAGCGCGCGGGCTGGATTTTGTAGCGCTCTGGTGGTCTGTTATAGCGCGCCCATCATTTGTTTTAGCACTCCAGTGGTATGTTTTAGCGTGCCGGTCTTCTATTGTAGCCCGTCGTTCAATTGTTTTAGTACATCGCGTCACTGTTCCAACACGTCGATCCACTGTTTCAACACCTCAACTCTTTGTCTTTAATATCCTTTTCTTTTATCTAGATCCGACGCATCCGTGGCCAGATTTTATTTTTTTTCTATTTTGGTTAAAATTTTATCAATCCTAGGATAGAAAATGGATTAAAATTTACCAATCCTAGGATAGCAAATGGATAAAACTTGATCAATCCTAGGATAGAAACTTCACAATTTATTGTGGGATTAAAATTGAACATCATGCTTTTATGGAGCAATATCTCCATATAGATTAGCTAATTTTTCTTTTTGGGTTTTTAAAAGTGAACAAAATTTCTCTGCTGTGATTGGGTGATAGGTTTATGCTCTCCCCTTAACTGGGTGCATCAAAATACCATACTCACTTTTCTTTACGCATTTAAAATATTTTATTAAAACCTTTAGACAAGCCTGCCGTAGTGGGAAAAAGTACTCACCCTACAGGAATGACCTGAGTGGGGACAGCCAAAATCCATGGTATTCCAACCCACTTAAAAATTTATGTGAATTTGGGGAAACCCTCTTTCAACGGAAGTGTGCAGGATAACCATCCCCAAAATCTTTGTTCTAAAGATTGGGAGGTCTCTCAAGGGAGTTTATCCATTTTCCGCTTTGAATAGAAACCCTATCTAAGAACCTAGAAATAGAAACATGCTTCTCAGTTCCCGAACATTGTAATACTGGTGAATGTGAGGGGCCGAGGGAAGAATCTACCCTCAAGCACTCACCATATAATTACTTCAGGCTGAACATGGGGGATCGGTATCCACTTCCGTCACTAAGTATGCACTGGAAAAGACAAAAATATCTGAGGTGCCCTCTAGGGGGTATTATGGCTATGTGAGTTAAGCACAATTCCAAGCTGTGGGCCATTCGAGTATATGACGATGACCTTTTGTCTCTAGGAGTGAGTCTATCTGAAGTATCTTATCTATTATAAACTAGTGAAAATCAAGAAGAATCATGCTTGATTCTTAAAGAACATACACTATCTGTTTAGATTCTAGGATTTTAAAGTCAACCATTCTATTCTTGCTTGCTGTGTTTTCTCTCATTAAATTCAGATAAGATCATCACAAAAATTTTCAAAATCAAAACACTTGTGAAATTCTCATGATTCGAGATTGGGTATCCACCAAATTTGTCAAGAAATCTCTTGTCAAACGAATCAAAAAACTAAAGAAAACACTTACATACAAACAACTTCTGAGAAGGCAACAATTCTTATATCAAAGCAGGAAAGTTCTACTCCAACATAGGACTTTTATTCATAGGTATCATGATTTCTCTAGAGGTTATACGGATGACTATGTTGTAGCTCCCTTAGATTCACAAGCATTTTATCAGAATGTAGAGCAACACCACAATCTGATCCAAAAGAATTCATCGAATACATCCCACAATATATGTCTGATACGGACCAAGTGAGTTTCTTAGAGTAAGATAGTTTTATGTCTTAGCACCTCATGGTTCTGTTATAGCGCGTCACTGCTCTGTTTTAGCGCTTTGGGTTTCTTTTCTAGCACATGACAGATCTATTTTAGCACTTTGGGTATCTGTTATATGCGTCCTTCTATTATAAGCGTCCTTTGCTTTGTTTTAGTGCTTTGGAGTCTCATTCTAGCATTACAAGATCATTTAGTACTTTGGGTCTCTATTATAGCGCGTCACTGCTCTGTTATAGCGTGTACCAACTCTATTTTAGCACTTCGTGTCTATGTTTCAGCACTCCAGAAAGTCAAAAAATAGAGAGTTAGTAAGATAGTTTGTCAGTTTTCCCATATCAAAAACAAGGTTTTCATCAGTCCAAAACATTTTTTTCCATAGTCCAAAACACTTGAATCATACAAAAAGAAAACTTTACTATTATGCCTAGGTCTTGAAACATCTTGCAAAGTGTCCTTATCACTAAATCTGAGATTTTTTGTCAAAGTTTCCCTATCAAGGATTTTTATCATCCTTCCATCACGAAACTAGACACAACTAAATCAAATTTTAAATCAAAAACCTTGACACTTATCGAATCAAAAATCCAAGATTAGAGTCTAGAGTAAAAAGTTTGTATGCCTATTTTTACACGATCAGCATATCAAAGACAACAACAAGAAGAAAATGAAAGAATAGTAGCCATGGCTAAAGAAAACCCTTGGGGACGATATAGCAACACTAGTCCTCTCACTAATTCACAAGAGAAAGAAATAACTATAGAAGAAATTGAGAAAGTTCAACAAGGCCCTCATTTCCATAAATTTATGGAAAAGATGCTAGAGCAAGATATGGAAAAGTATCTTCTACTATTAGCTGACAAAGGTGCTAAGCTTCCTAAATACTTTGATGTCAATCAACTCAAGGAAACAACCACACCCCAGAAAACTAGTATGGAAAATCCAAATCAAATAGATGCTTTGACAAAACAAATCCAACAATTACAATTACAGTTCCAAAATATCCAACAAGGGCCAACAAAAGGATATTCCTTACAAGACATTTTCCCTTATCCATTCGACCCAAGCATTAACATGATACCATTTCCACAGTATTGTGAATACCTGACATACAACAAATACAATGGAAAAACTGATCCATTTGATCATGTACGGGAATTTCGAGCCATGAGCATAGAGTTCGCACACGAGGACTCTTACTTACTATGATTATTTCCAAGAAGCTTAGGAAACACTTGCATGGAGTGGTTTTCTAAAATGGAACCCGGGATCCAATCTTTTGAAGAACTAATCATTAGGTTCATAACGCACTTCTCATTCAACATCCAACATGGGGTGACCTTAAAAGAACTCTACAACACCAAACAAGCAAAGGGTGAAAAGTTTCTTTCCTTTCTCCAACGATGGAGAAGGCTATTTGCTAAATACCCTAGATCTATTCCTGAAGAGGAGAAGATAGAGATGTTCATTGATAACTTAGTGGATGACATGAATTACAGATTGGACTTACAATGTCCGTCTACATTTGAACAAGTTATCGAAAAGGGGCTCAAAATCGAAGAGGCTCTAATCAAAAGAGGAACAATCAAACACTTCATTGAAGGTTCAAACAATAGCAATTCCTCTAACAACAACAATGAAAAGCCAAGATTTTGGCAAAAGAATAAGAATACTGATACCATAATCGATACACACACATCCAAACCAGTATTCACCTTGACACCAACCACTACAAACAAACAAAACAATGATTCTAATGTCAAACAAAGTAGTGATCAAGGAAATAATCAAAACAATGGAGAAGCAAAAACCCAATCATTCCAACGACCATCCAATAAACGAAAATTCATGCCATTAGGGCAATCATTGGAATCAGTCCTCAAAGAACTTTTAGATGAAAAACTTATTCAAGTACAAGAGGCTAGGAATTGGGACCCTCAAGTCAAACCATCATGGTGGAATGACTCACATTACTATCACTACCATCAAAATAAAGGCCACATGATTGAAAATTGTTGGCAGTTAAAACATACGGTACAAGACCTTATAGATCAAAAGAAAGTATTCGTAGAGGGACACCAAACAAACAAAGATCATACAACATTCAAAAATCCTCTACCCAATTATCAGAAGGGAGAATCCTCTTCCGCAAACACCAAAGGTAAGAATGTTGGCTATGTTTATGACACAACGATCCTTTGTCTTTCTACTGCCAAGGAGGATGAAGAGTTATACAATCAAATCAATCGAAACAATGACATTACACCTACAAATTTGGTACAACATATGGAAAAATCTGAAAACCAAATTAATGTAATCACACTCAAAGGGAAACAAGAGTACCAACCAGTTAATGTCACAACGAGGGCACAATCTAAAGTTATATTGAAAGGAGCATCATTATCATCCCAATCTGTAGATCCTCCCCCCAATCAATATAATCTCATCGATCAATTACAGAAAATACTAGCGCAAATATCCATCTTGGAACTTTTAAAGATCTCCCCATCGCACAAAGAGGTTCTTGAGCAAGCTCTTGTATCAACCACGGTACCTAACAATTTGGATGTATGTCAATTCCAAGCTATGGTGGGACATCTATCTACACCTCATTTCCTTTCATTTTCTGAACATGATGATGTATCACTCACCCATCCACATAATTCTACCCTTCACATTGAAGTCCTCATCCATAAACACCATGTAAAGCATGTCTTGATAGATGGAGGGGTTGGTTTAAATATTTGTACCTTAAAGCTGATTCATGCACTAGAATACTTAGATGAAGCCATTGATACAAGAAGAAAAATCACAATCAAAGCATATGATGAGGAAGAAAGATCCTCTAAAGGGTTGATCATATTACCCATTCAAGTGGGACCTATTGTCCAAAATGTGGTTTGTCAAGTCTTAGATAGGGAACTGACATACAACATACTGTTGGGACATCCTTGGATTCATGATATGCAAGCAGTACCTTCCACCTATCATCAGTGCCTGAAATTTACCGTCAATGGACAGGAGGTAACAATCATAGTAGACTATAATGACACCCAAGCTTGTCATACATTGAAAACGTCTCAGGACACATTGATACCTCACAATAGAGAAGTTAGCACATCAAATTCATCTAATGGTGAGAAACAACAAAGCTTCATATCAAAGTGGCTTCCAAGACAACAAAAATCACAAGAGATCAAAGTGGCACAATCTAACCCTTCAAATGTTGAAGAACAATTGGCTTCACTCTCACACCAATTCACCAACAAAGTACAGATAAGTGATGAAGGAATAAGTGAATATGGTGTTGGAAACTCTTTCCTCTATCACAGATGTTACCCTCCTTACAAACGTATGGACAACCATCTACAACCACCCAAAAATCAGCACAATCTACAATGGCATTAGATGGCAGATTTGTAAAAGCTGGAAACTTAGATGAAGAATCAGAAGATAAGGCCACACTAGATTGGATTTATAGGGATGAGGAAGCTTCCACTTTCATGAGTAATATCATAGAGACAAATCAATATGGAAAGGGAAAAACTATTCTGGAGAAGATGGGATATTCAGGACAGGGACCTCTTGGGTTAAGGAAACAAGGCATAGCAGAACCAATCCAGCCACTCACACTTCAACATAAGGATAAAACTGGACTAGGATATGCAGCAGAACAAGGATCTCTTGACCGAGGGAAACAAAGTGTAATAGAACCAAATCAAGTTCTCACAATTCAACAAAATGGAAAAATTGGACTAGGATACATAGAAGAAGCAAGAGCATAACTCACCAATAAAATTGTGGAGCGTATTCTTCAAATGAGAGATAACTCTGAAACAGATTCAAATGAGTATGAGTGGGACAACTTATCAGATGTTTCCTATGAAGATATTCAGATCGATGTTATGAAAATGTATACCCCCAAACGTGAGGAGGGTCAAAGCTCGAGTTTTAATCCTATTGTCTTTGAAACACAAAATTTCGATGACTCAAGTGAAGATGAACAGACATCGATTGAGATAAATGATGTGGAAGAAAATACCTTCGTAGGCCTCGACATAACCACTAACAACCTAGACGACATTTCCATCCGAGCTTTCACAATCGTTGACCTCAACCCATCTAATGATTCATTGCCTTTACTACATCCCGAGCTTATCGAGTGGGAACCCCAACACCCCATCAATCTCCCTGTTTTTGACAATGACTCCGCTATTATTAACTACCTTTGCTGTGAAGAATCTGATACTTGTTCTACCAATGCTTCTTTTAATGATACTTTTAGGTACGAGGGTGCCAAGCCTTTCAGTTGCAAAAGTATGGAAATAAATAATGGATCTAATGGTGAAAACCATTTTATGGCAGTATTTGATCCTAAAATAGTAAAAATAAAGAACGCATCCAATGGTGAAAACCTCATTGAGGCACCAAAGGATGGAAGGCTTGACATCCTCCCACAACATTACCATGAAAGATCATCAGTGTTGGTAGAACCCACACAGTCTATTGATATTGGCACAACAGAGAAAGTAAGAATACTACAACTGGCAGCATCCATGACAGACAAGGGCTTAAATGCCGATTTTATCAAATTCTTCTAAGAACGATGCATCAATTTTGCTTGGTCATAATCTGACATGCCAGGCTTAGACACAGATCTCATCATGCATCACTTATCCTTACTAGCTGGCACTAAACCAGTAAAACAAAAGCTGAGAAAAATGCATCCACATGTTGCATTATTAGTAAAAAATGATTTGAAGAAACTACTAGATGCTAGATTTATCAGATCTATTGATTATGCGAAATGGATATCCAACATTGTACTTGTTTCAAAGCCAGATAACACCATTAGAATATGTACTGATTTCTGGGATTTAAATAGAGGCATATCCAAAGGATGATTTTCCTTTACCAAACATAGACATGATTGTTGATTTAATAGCTGACCATCAAATGCTATCACTCATGGATGGATTTTCAGGATACAATCAAATCAAAATAGCTCCTGAAGACCAAGAAAAGACAACATTTACATGTCCATGGGGCACCTTTTACTGGAACGTCATGCCTTTTGGGTTAAAGAATGCAGGAGCTACATAACAGTGAGCTATGACAACAATCTTCCACGACATGATGCACACCTTCATGGAGGACTATGTGGACACATCCTAGCCAAGTCTCTACACTGTGTGAAGCGACAATTTCATAGATAGGCTGGAGAAATTTAAAGCCCATTAAACCACAAATGCCTTTGAGTAAACATCAGCAAAACTCCTAGGATACATAGTTTCTACAAAGGGAATTGAAGTGGATCCAGAAAAAGTCAAAGCCATCATGGAAATGCCACCTCCTAAGAATATTAGTACATTAAGATCTCTACAAGGCCGACTACAGTCCATCAGAAGATTCATCTCTCAACTAGCAGATCGGTGTCATCCATTCAACCATCTTTTGCATAAAAATGTGTCTTTTAAATGGGATGAATAGTGTGAGAGTACTTTCAGTCAAATCAAGCATTATTTGATGACACCACCAATCTTGGTGCCACCCAGTGAAGACAAGCCATTGTTGCTATATATCGCAACAACAGATATCTCTTTAGGAGCCTTGCTAGCACAAGAGGATAGAGAAGGAAAGGAACAGGCAATATACTATATCAGCAGGACACTCAATGGACATGAAGTAAACTACACCTTCATTGAAAAATCATGCTTAGCAGTAGTATTTGCAACACAAAAATTGCGACACTATATGCTTACTCACACTATCAAGCTTGTTGCAAAAATTGATCCTCTCAAGTATTAACTGAGCAAAGCAGCTTTAACAGGAAGGTTGGCAAAGTGGGTCATGCTCCTCAGCGAGTTTGACATTCAGTATGTTGAAAGGAAAGCTATCAAAGGACAAGTCATTGCCGACCAATTAGCAGAAGCTCCATTGTCAGACAGTCATCCTATGACCATGGAATTTCCTAATGTGGATATCCTCAATGTTACAACACAACCATGGCAACTCTACTTTGATGGATCCTACACACAACATGGATCAGGGGCAGGAATTTTATTTATCACACCTCTTGGGCACACAATTCCACGATCTTATAGGCTTACCTTCCATTGCACTAACAATGTGGCAGAATATGAAGCTTTAATCCTTGGAATTAAAGTGGCTATTGACTGGAGAATCATAGAACTACAAGTGTATGGAGACTCTCAGTTAATCATCTATCAAGTCAATAATGATTACCAAACTAATGATGAAACATTGATTTTATACAAGAGACTGGTAGATGATCTAGGGAAATATTTCATAGACATCAAATTTGAGCAGATACCAAGATCAGAGAATAAAACAGCGGATGCCATGGCCACAATAGCATCTCTTCTACAAATGCCTGAAACACAAGATCGTTATCGATTTATTGTGGAACAAGTGTCAAATCCTGCATACGCAAATCCCAAATCCCAAACCATAAGCCTTTTGGATAATGCTCCATCTTCCATTTATGGAGACATTTATACTTATCTAGAGATAATATCTTACCGCCGGATCTTTCATGACAAAGCGCAATATGCAGCTAATCCGCCAAACATACCATTGTGCTGACACCCTTTCGCATGCGAGGCCTAGATGGTACTCTTTTGCTGTTGTTTAGAACATAATGAATCTACTTCTGCTTTACATGAGGTCCATAAGGAATTTGTGGTACACATTCAAGCGGATTATCTTTAGCCAAGAAACTCCTTCGTTTGGGGTATTACTGGCCATACATGGAGCAAGAATCTTATAAGTTTGTCAAGAGATGTCAAAAATGTCAGATTCATAGCAATCTTATACATGCACCAGCACAGGAGCTCCATCCATTCACAACTACATGGCCTTTCTGTCAGTGGGGATTGGACTTGGTAGGGAAAATTAACCCATCTTCATCTAATGGGCATAAGTTCATTATCACCGCAATAGAATATTTTACAAAATGGGTGGAGGCAGTTCCCTTAACCACAATCACTGGGAAGCAAATATCATCATTCATACTTAATTATCTCATTTGTAGATATGGGATACCCCAGTCAATCATTACAGATAATGGCAAGCCTTTCAAGAACCAAGACGTCCAAGAGCTATGTGAAAAGTTCCACATCCAACATTGCTTTTCAACCCCTTATTACCCTCAAGGTAACGGACAGGCAGAAGCTTCAAACAAAACAATCCTAAAGATTCTCAAGAAGACTATAAATGAGGTAGGGCGTGATTGGCATGTTCAGCTTAACCCTGCTCTTTGGGCTTACAGGACCAGCATCAGAACACCAACAGGAGCTACACCATATGCTCTTGTCTATGGATCAAAGGCAATATTACCTATCGAGGTAGAAATTCCATCCCTTCAAGTTTCACTAAAGGGACTCATTTCAGATGAGGATTATAGGATCTCTAGACTTCAAGAATTAGAGCTACTTGATGAATGTCGACAACAACCTATCAATCATTTGACAGCCTATCAACAAAGAATGTCTAGGAACTATAATCATAGGGTTAAGCCTAGAGTCTTCCAAATCAGAGACTTGGTCCTACGGGAAAACCTTAGAAATCAAGCAGACAGAGAAAAGAAGGGAAAGTTTGAACCTAACTGGATAGGGCCTTATGTCATTATATCAGTCTATGGATCAGGAGCATACCGGTTGTCTACACCAGAAGGAAACATGTTGGAGGAACCCATGAACAGCATTCATCTCAGGTGATTCTATACTTGAGGACACCTAGTGCATGGTCAGTAAGGTTGTCTTGACGAAAACCTGGCAAACTGGCGTCATGATGATAGAAAAACAAAGAAAAATATATATATAAAAATTAAAATTAAAAAAAAAAAATACAAAAGAAAAAGAAAGAGGACACAATAAAAACAAGTGATGAAAACCTAGCAAACGGGCGCTACTTGTGATTTTCACCAGCTCTTCTATCTATTAGGTACAGTTTTGTTATGATTATTTCCTTTCATATCATTTCCATCTATCATTTGGGAAAATCATTATCACTATCCATGTCATAGCAAGGATATCATGTTTTACCCTAGCTTGGAGGCAACATCCCGATGTTAGTTAGTACAATGGACTTTCAGCTTAAATGGAAAGGCAATCAAACATGACAACACCAAGTGACGATACTTGAAAAGTAATCCAAAAACATCAGAAAATCCATCAAAAAGCCAAAACATCATAAAATCCATCAAAATCCTAAAACATCAGAAAATCCATCAAAATCCAAAAACATCAGAAAATCCATCAAAATCCAAAAACATTAGAAAATCCATCAAAATCCAAAAACATCAGAAAATCCATCAAAATCTAAAAACATCAGAAAATCCATCAAAAATCCATCAAAATCCAAAAACATCAGAAAATTTAAATCCAAAAACATCAGAAAATCAAAATCCAAACACATCAGAAAATCAGAAAATCCATGCAAAAACATTCATAAAATCGAAAACACAAAAATAGAGTCTACATCAGTCGGAAAATGGAGTCTATGCCAGTCGAACTACGTGGTCTCTGTGTGTATAACGTAGGCAAGACTAATCTTTGATCAGTCCCTGAGACCCCTAGGATAGGTCTTTAGGTTACATCATTTGGTTGAACATCTGAGAATATCATGCAAACATCAGCACACACATTTCAACATCGATGATCTAATCTGAATAATGATTTGAAAATACATTAAGTAGAATTTGAATTGTTGTGCTTTTTATTTTTATCATTTGCTTATCATTTCTTTGGAGCTACTCGATGATGTATTGAACTAGAGAAGCAAGGAAGGAGAATGATACCTTTTCTTTGTTTGTTATTTGTGAATTAGTCATTATTATTTTGTGAATTGTCGCGGGAAGTGCTCTACCAAGTATCATGGATGACATTCTGATTCACTTATGAAAATAATTAATTCTTGTATGTTTACGCAAGAAATGCTCAGGTCATCATTGGTATATCTTATACCTTGATGCTTGTGTTCGCTTGCAATATCAAATATCATGAAAGAAATACTCAGGTCATCATTGGTCTATCTCATATCATTGATGCTTGTATTCGCTTTCAACATTTTAAAAAAGCTCAGTGATGATACAAAGCAAAATAAAAATATTGTTGAAATGACACTTAAATTTGCATTGATAAACTAGGTTTGCATGGTAAACATAGATTGCATTCATAATAATACATCTGCAGAGTACTGGTTGCACAAGTTACAAGGATTCATTTGCAAATAATGTTATCTTTTCTTATTACAGATTGAGTATACTTGACAAATACAATTTTCATAATGGCATGCATATAAAATCATTTATTCATCTCATCATAAATTTCACAACAAACATCTCATTTCGTGACATCATATACACGTTATGTTACATCATTCATTTACATCTCATCACATTGTCATTATCATGTAGTTGCAAACTCATCATTCATTACACACATATAGAAGGCATTTTATATCTCATTTTCACATCATTTCATTTACATCTCATTTTATCTATCACATGACATCTCATTCATTACATACATCATTTTATTTATCACATGACATCTCATTACATACATCATTTCATCTCATTTTATACATCATACATTACATTTTCACCCATACATCATTCGTTTACATCTCATACATTACATTTCAAAAGTACATCATTCATTCACATCACATATACATACATCATTCATTTACATCTCATTTTATATATTATGCATTGCATTTCATTAAGAAAAGAAATACATCATCAATATCATATCACATCATCATTAATGCATCTATACAATCTAGTATAATAAATCATCATAAAACATAAAAATTAAAATGCATCCATCACATAAATCATATAGAACACATCATAGATCAATCGAACTGCTGCACATATATATCTCATCAAGTGTCAAGTATACAATGAAGTTTGAAAAGGATGAAAATAACATCATATCAAAAAAATGGATGTATATATCTCTCAAAGGGTACACAAATGATCTTAAGTGGTACTTGCACCAGAAGGAGCAGGTCTCGCACCAGTATCATGACCACCACCAGATGTCCCAGGATCTCTCGGATCTCTCAGATCTCTCGAGAGAGGCTATGTCACGCCTCTGCTCACTGTCCTCGAACGAGTCCTCTCTGAGCGAGACTAGGCATAACTAACTCTCTGCTCTAGGGGACAGAGCTCATGATAACGGCTCCTATAAAACTCAATCTCAGCACCTACCTGCATAGCCTCTCGCATATAATCTGCCACAGAGGTCCCATCTGCCACCCTCTGCAATCTCTTTGCAGTAGCCTATGTTGTCTCTGTTGCACATGCGGCCGGTATCACCAAGCTCTACGGTAGGCTGATCGTACGCAGGCGGTGGTCAGCGTAACCATTTTACACGCTAGGCAGGCGTGTTGTATTTTGCTGCCGTGAGCCTCATCTCTCTCACCAATCGGGGAGGTAATGCATTATGCAATGCATTAGCTAGTTATTAATGCATGCGAACGTCACGTACTTTAATAATCCCTGCACCTGTGCTAGTTGTCCCTATAAGGTCTTAACCTCCACATGTAAACCTACAACCTCTGATCGCTTTGTTGACGAGGAAGTAACGGCCTGCCTCTTATGAGGCGCACTAGTCGATGGCTCTAAAGTACCTGCTACACTCAGTCTCCCCCCATCACTGCCATCCTCACTGCTATCATCACTGCCATCCTCACTGCTATCATCACTCTCATCACTGTCACTCTCCTTGCTACCCTCCACGTCCACATCTACATCCTCCTCTCTCCTTCGTCTCTGACCAACCTGACCACCTCCTGCAACTGCTGGTGCTGGTGCTGGTGCTGGTGCTAGTGCTGGTGCTAGTACTGGCTCATCTGGAATGGTAATACGAGGAGGAGGGTGCAGAGCCAAATACTGTCCATACTCAGGAGTAACTGGTGCCTCGACAATGTCTCGTCGCATATCCCATGCTGATGGTTGTAGAGCATGATAACCCTCAACAAGTGCCCCATAAAGCAAGCATGGACCTCAATCACTAGCATCTATCCATCGTCATCTGTAGTGCGCTACTCCCTATGGCATACACTGCACAATCCCATACTGCCTGTAAACGCGACGAAACAAGAATCGCTCCAAAATCCTAGAGCTCTTCTCGATCAAATACATTGAATCGGCCAAGAACCCCAACTCAATATCATCCTCATCCCAGTCATCACAATCCAAATAGGGACGCCAGGTCACTGTCTCCACATCATCAAGGATCCGTCTCCAATAATCTAGCTTACCCATCATATGCTGGGTAAGCCTGCCTCTGTAGCAAAACACATAGGGTCTCGTCGCTGGTCTCGATAACACCGACACAGGACGCATAACAACAATATGCTCCCATGCCCATACCTGAAGAAGTGTAGCTCCCACCGATAAACTGCTACCTCCGAGGTACACAATCCAGTGTAAATCATGATATAGCTGAGCAAGCATACACATGCCCCAAGCGTATCTCGTCCTATGGGCCACCATACCCTCTAATACCCGACCCCATCTAAGAGATAGACCCTTTGACCTCTTATTAGGACAAAGGAATCCACCAATAAAGTCGGCCAAAACTGAAAGAAGTGGAGCATATGAATCATAGATCTCCACCCATGGAACCCACTCTCCTGCAACATGGGGATCCTGAAAAACTCTCCTCATAGACTCTACCCCACCAACCTCCTCTGAATCATGCACAACAATCTCCCCAACAAAAGGAATGCGAAGAATACACCATACATCCTCTGGCGTCATGGTCATCTCGCCAGTAGGTAAGTGGAAGGTGTTGTGGTCACTATGCCACCGCTCTGCTAAAGCTGTCAGTAGACCCCTATTAAGTCTAATATGGGGCATATCCAGTAATGAGGCTAAACCACAATCAGTAATATGCTGCCTCTCATCCGTTGAAAGTCGTGGTATCATATCAAAAGGCTAAGGGAACTGCTCTCGCACCTAGATAACATCTAAATGCTCCTGTTATCATGCAAAAAGAACACTTTAATCATAATATCAAACATCAGGAGGTCATCAAATTTTCAAAAAAATTAGTGTTTTACCTATCAAACTATCAATTTATCAAGAAGGAACCCTCATCTATCAATCAGGTTCATTCCTTCAGAAATTTTAATTATTCCTCGCCTATCATGAGGGTAATTATTATCAATCAATGGATCTCACTCATCATGAGATCGTTTACCATTTATTTAGTCACGATCAAACTAAAATAGATGGAATCAACAACAAATCGACGAAATAAAAATCAAAGTGCACAATTTTTCATCAATCTATACTTCCAAGCACTACAAGATCTTACTGACGCGCTACAAAATCTACTTAAAGCGCTATTTCTAATGGCGCACTACAAAATCCTATTGAAGCACTGCATATTTGACCCTACGCGCTAAAACTCTGACGCGCTACCCTAATCTATGGACGCGCTACAGATTTCGATTGGCACGCTAAAACTATGGTGCGCTACAACAGATTATAGACGCGCTAAACCACGTCTGTCGAGCGCTAAAACATAAAAACAAGTGAAAAATGACCTAAAAAGTATGGGCGCGAATCACGAAGAGGATTTGGGGTACGTACCGGAGGTCCATAATCGGCCGGACGCTGGTGACGTCACACACGCTCGAGTCGGTGGGTGTGGTAAGGGATTGGCATCCTGAGGCTCTAGCACTCTGAGGGTCTCTATCACAGGATTGTCAAAGTCAAATGCACAAATGACTTTTGAAAATGACCTTTTGAGCTTTTATAGGTTATTTTTGTGGGATTTTCATGGGATTTATTTATTTTTCCTTCTGAGGAATTAATTCTTATCTATCACAGGGGCATTTTTGGACAATTTTGTCGGGAAATAAATTGTTTCTTCACTAATTCATCATCAAATCATCATAAAAATTCAAATATTTTTGAAAAATCATAAAAAAAAAAAAAATTCAAAATTCATCAATTTATCTCCCGTGGGGGCATATATCACTATTATTTCAAAATTCAACATCTGGGGCAAATCAAGAGTATATTTTAAACTTTTCATCAATACTGGCAGCTGAGGCAAAATCATTCTTTGAAGCAATGCGTAAACACATCACTTCAAAGAGGGGCAAAATGTAGACACCTAAAAATGGTCTGGAGAATCTAATTAATTAAATACGACTTATTTGATTGATTAATCTTAAATTCATCTACTTAGTAAATAAATAGAAATATTTATTTATAATAAGTTCATTATTAATTCTTCTATTTCTCTCCTAATTAAATAAACAAAATTAAAAACTTTGTTTTATTTAATTATTATCATTTTCATCATATTATTTCTCTTTAATAAACAAAATTAAAAAAACTTTGTTTTATTTAATACATTACTATTACTTTTACCAACATAAATTAAATACACAAACTTTAAATAATTTGTGTTATTTAATTACCTATCATTATTTCTTTCTTTACTCAATAAAAGATATTCAAAAGCCATTTTTATTTAATTCATCATTTCCTTGGTGTTTTATCTAATAAACAAACCCTATAGTTTGATTTATTAAATTATTCAATCCTCTTTTTGCTAAATTTAAATGAATTTAAATTATTTAAATTAATGCATAAATCATTTACCACTATTCACTCACCAATAAAATTAAATTTTCAAAATTTAATTAATTCTACTGTCATTCACGGGAAGAGCTTCGAGGACAAACCTGCAGGAAGTTCTCTCAATCTTCTTCCACCCACCTTTCCTCTCATCTTACCTGGTGTTTTCATGGGGAGAAACAATCCTCCATGCATCATTTTATCTTCTATCCTGCTCTTCAATTGAATCCCAAAATTTCTTTATCCCAGAGTCCCCTCAGGTAAATGCTGCCGTGGAGTTATAACATGCCTCTTTTGGCTACGTGAAATAGATCCCTAACTTTTACAATTCACTTCACAGTTTTCCAAGCATCCATCATTCATCCAACATTTAATCATTCAAGACTACCCAACATCCACCCCAAAGACCTTAATTCATTTAATTATGCAAGGGCCTCACAAGAGTTTTCTCGTAAGTCATTTGTGAGAATCATTTTAGTTTATTATTATTTAAATCATATAGAATAAATGTTTGAATTTCATTCTCTAAAATGTCAGTCAGTCTAATTAGTTTCTGCAAAACCCAGGAGCAAAGTAGATTAGAGAGATCTTTAGAGTTAGAGAGCACAGAACAAATTTCTAAGATTTCTGGCTTAAATGGCTTAAATTTCTTAAATCTTAGATGCAATGTCTTATTTAGAAGTGTAGATGCATTGTTAGTTTGTTTAACTCATTCCTACGCTTACATTATTGTCATTGATGTGATCCTATATCTCATGACACAAGCACATACAATGTTTAATATCATGTCCATTGACTCGATGGTCTGATAGAATTCATTTGCATCATACCAATCAAGGTAAGGTTCCTTGAGAGGTTGAGGGTTTTTGAAGGTTATGATCTTGTCGTTCAACAACTTTTGTAAGATGGAAGAATAAAATTCTACTAACTTGATGAACTTTTTGTTGTGTCTTAGGCCGTTATCATTCATCGTGGTGACTACATTTGCAATAGCCTTACCTTCTCCTGAAATTGATATGATATATTTTCCTTCCAGACGGGAGCACGAGGAAGATCCCCCAAACTAAACTATCATCTGTTAATATTCTCATAACGTGGCAAAGAAATGCACAAAAGAAGGGTGCTTCATGAGGGAAAACTTTTCCTACCAAGGTCTCTGCAGGTTTCCTATGAACACCTTTTGCACATCAAAATCAGGTAGCGGGTATGATATTTGTAAAAAGAGTACTTGATATCACACTATGAAATCCGTTATCTTCTCATTATCCCCCTGCTTACATTAGATGAGATCTAAGAAGGTCATCTTCGGTCTAATGTTAGCTTGGAATTGTTAGATAAACTAATTGACAAGTTAATCAAATGAAAATATAGAATTGTTAGGCAAGGAACAGTACCATTCGAATGTTGTATGGACTTAATAAATCGGAGAAATAATTTTTTGGTCAATGTATCATGATGGAAGAAGTCTATACACATGGAATTAAAGCCAAAAACATGTGTTTGTGGGTCCCTTTTTCCGCCATACTTCTTGAATTTGGGAATCTCCATTCCTTGCGGGAAGGGAGTACCCAAGATTGCTACTAACAACGGGCTATGTTAGAAAATGACAAAAAGATAGGATGGGAAGAGGCTTGGGAAAGGGTCGCCAATTTGTTTTGCATTCAACCAATGTTTTGAAGAAGGGAGTTCAAAATAGGGTTAGAGGATGATAGAGGACCAATGGAACCTTTAGAACCACCACCACCAGAACCACCTCTGGACCCACTATTGGAGCCACCACGACCAGTAGGGCCTCCACCGAAGCCACCTCCACTACTGAAACTACCACCAAGGCCTCCTCCAAATCCTCCTCTACTAGTACCACCTTCGCTACCAGAGCCACCACCACCAGGGGTAGTAGGAGGGGTGAAACTAAACCCAAGGGTTGTTTTACTCGCCTTGATAGTGGGGGGATTTTGAGAAGTAGAAGAGACATTGATCGAGGGGCCCATTTCAGCCATGCATATAGATGTGGTAGGCATTGAAATCCCTATTTGTCTTTCATAGGTATTGAGCACTTCCCCCCCGAGTAGTACCTGATCTAGTGTTATATGAAGGGACATAAGCTTCGATTAGATCAACAAGGCCATGTAAGAACTATATTCCTATCCAATCCTTTCCTAACAAATGTCTTACTTTGTTAGTAATCCTAGCGGCTCTCACCATGTTTGGTGCTTTCTCTTATTGATTCATAAGGTTTTCCTATCTATTATCCAATGCCAAAAGGTTTTTTGTAGGGACATGCACAGCCTCATCCTCATCCATGGATGAAGCCATAGGGGATGTTGGAGGAGTAGGAATGTGAGTGGTCTCGTCTATGAAACCCATCTCATTAGTGAAGCCTATAGGAAAACCATTGGTAAAATCATTAGCCAGACCAGTGGAAAAAATGGAGGTGAAACTAGAAGTGACCTTCATCTTCTCCATTAGTAAGTGTCGTACACTTCTCCTAAAAATGTACTCAAAAATTGTGGACTAGGTTATGATGCTCATAAACCTTCACAACACTCAAGGTTGTAACTACCACTAGGCATGGGGAAAAAATTCTCAACATAGGTGAATGGAAAGATGTTGTTCACATCGGGTTCATCAAAAATGTAAGAGGGGGACCAACCACGTCAAGGCTCCAAGTCACGGAGAGCCAAGAGTGGAGGGCTTCCCTAACTTAACTCACTCTAAAGGGATGTTTTGGGGTGATGATCAAGAATGAAGAGCACTATGTAGTACTTCTGTCACTCTACTAACCCAAAACTCTAGAT
>VDFB02164219.1:0-18925 GCA_007258455.2 Sequoia sempervirens
CTATGGAGAGAATGTGATCACCAAGGAATTTTTGGTATTACATGACCTTTATCAAGATGATTATGTTAAACCAAAGGCATGGATCAAGACAAACAATGGTTTTTCTTTCTCTATGATAGGATCGATCATCCTTCCATTACAAATAGGACCAAAAACATTGGATCTCACATTCTCCATCATCCCCCAGTCAGACTAGTTTTGTTTGTGGCTAGGCCATCCGTGGCTTCACTCAATGAAATTTGTCCCTTCAGTTATACACAAATGCTTAAAGTTTCCATTTGACAATTAAATATTCACTTTCCACCATAGTGGCTTTAACCCCTTGTCTTCCAAAGGAAAATTTTCCTTAGAAGCCTTTTGGCCCAAGCACATGGAACCTATAATGCTTCAACAAGATTTCCTTTTCATAGCTTACCAAAAATTCAAAGAAAAGAAAATAGTAGAATTGTCTCTCCATAACATGTCCCCACCCACTTTCGACACTCCTATCCTAGATGAAACCATGCTTCAACCTGAACAAGAACCAAACAACCAACATCAACCAATAGGAGAAACTTCCCCGACATTGTCCAAGAGACCAAGAGACAATGAAAACAACTTTATCATGCCTCCTCGAATAAAACAAGTTTACAAAGAAAAGGAGAAAGTGGATGACCAACCTTCCATGGTTCCTTCTATTCCTCCCCTTATGGAAGAAAATCAACCTATGGTTGATCAACCCACTCCTTTAAAAACACAACTCGACAACAAAACCAAAAGAAATAGAGCTAGGAAGTGTAGGCATAGACATCATGCCCTTGCTCACAATTTGCATGAAGAATCAAATAAAGAATATCAAAACCCACACTTGACAAAAGCAATGCATGATGACCCTCCTCCCCAACCACAAAAAAATGATCCCATACAATAATCACAACAAGAGGTACACTCTTCATGGGACATTATCATTTTTCTTCCTATTGTGATTAATCTAGATGACGATGACGAGATTGCCAAAATCGACAAAGAGGTGCATAATGATTTGAATACATTGTTTTCCTCTTCCATGAGCTTAAATGACAAATCTCCTATAAAGAGTGTTGAGCTTGGTGCTTCCCCTAGTTCAGCACTTGCTCTTGTACCTTTGTCCAGTTGCCTACCCTCAACATATCCTAAACATGACTGGGGGTTAGATGACTTGCTTGATAGTTGACTTGCATTTTCCTTACTAGTCTTTTGCATTTTCTTTTTTCTTTTTCTTTTGTGTGTTTTCATGTGCATAATGTGATCTCCTATGATTTTTTTTTTAATTTTATCTCTCTTTGTGACATTCCTCTATTTGTACCCTCATTCTTTTATATGTCGTACATCACTTTTTCCTTTTTTTCTTTTCTTGTGTTTTCCTTTTCTCGATGACGAAGGCATTGATACATTCATGTCTCTTTTCTATGCTGACCCAAAAGGCTTTTTTTCTTGTGTTTTCCTTTTTGGGATGATGTAAGGCATTGAGAAATTTCATGTCTCTTTCATGTTGACACAAAAGGCCTTTCTTTTTCTTTTTCCTTTTTCTTGTGTTTTCCTTTTGGGGATGACACGAGGCATTGAGACATTTCATGTCTCTTTCATGTTGACCCAAAAGGAATTTATTTTTCTTTTCCCTTTTCTTTTTTCTTTTTCTTGTGTTTTCCTTTGAGGATGACATAAGGCACGAGACATCTCATGTCTCCCTTCATGTCACCCAAAATATATTTCTATTTTCTTTCGCCTTTTCATTTTTCTTGTGTTTTCCTTTGAGATGATGCAGAGCATCAAGACACCCTATGTCTCTTCCATGTTGACCCAAAAATTTATTTCTTTTTCTTTGTTTTCACTATGTTTGTGTCATTCTTCCAATTCTAAGTTGGCATAGGGCTTTCCAAGTTGGATCTCATGTCTTTCTTTCTTCTTTGCATTTTCATTTGCTACTTTAAAGTAATTTCTCATAGTATGATGTGTAGCAATTTCTTTAAAGTGGGGGTGTTGGCACCTTCAAATTTTGCAAATTTGAAGTGGCCATATTGAAAATTTTGCCTCTGCACTCTCAGAAGTGCACTTGAGAAATATGCCTAAGTTACCTACTTTGGAGGGTCGTAATTTGGTGCCTATTGATTTTCATGCCAAACCCATTTTTGGACCCATTCATATGGCATATGTGAATGTTCATGTGAATTTTTATCTCCCCACGATGAGTTTTGACAGGGTTTTGAAAAGCGACCCTAGAGGGTTTTGGCACTTTTCTATTGTTTGCAAATTCTCTGTTTTGCAAAGTAGCCTCTCGTTTGAGCTTGCATTTTGCAACTAGATGACTTTCAAGTAAAAAAAAATGTTGCTCTCCATTCTCCATACCAAAATGTGCTCCCATGTCTGGTTTCAGAGCCTCAGGATCTGATTTGTTGTTTTTACAGGTCAAAACCAAATGCAATTTGTTCAGTTTTGCACTTGCATTTTTCTGAAACCTTTCAGGGAGGTCTACTTTGACCTTTAATATATTTTGATGAGTGATGATTCAAGAAAATTCCTCTTGCACACATGGTCACTATACAAAAATGATCTGTTGTGTCCGGCGGCAGCTCGCCAATAGTTAATTTGGTATTTTTTCAACGAGGTGATTTCGTGACTTTTAATTGGTTCTGAACAGGCTGTTGTTGTAGATAGTTCAACTGAGAAACTTTGACAGTGAATAGCTTTCACCTCATAATCGGTTTCTCTGAGTCATATTTTGCACTCCATTCTTAGGTCAAATTTCTACATGCCTGCAAGTTTTCATGACTTCACGAGGTCATTTGCCTAGTTTTCCAGGGCAATTCCAGAGCCTACTTGGCCAACTTTTCTCACTGTTTGAATATGTCAGAAAATGAATTTTAATGGGAACCCATTTCATTTATTCATCTCTAATGCATTCAAAAGTTGTCTCAGAACAATTTGAGCATAAAATTTGTTAGAAAATGAAAAAAAAAATAGTTGGGCCCACCTGGGGACCCAACATCCTTTGCACCACTGTGGAATGCTTTAAGGGGAAATATTTCAGTCATTGTTGTAAGAACATGTGGATGGTAGTTTTTCAATAATTGTCCTTGTATTTTGAAAATGCAAATGATTTATGTGACAAGGATGTTTAATTAAAATGCCTTCAAGCATTGGGGAACTTAAATCAAAGACCTAAAGGATTTTATTTCAAAGCATATAGAAAGAATGTGGTATTGCACTTGAGTTCCCCTCGGATAAAGTCACAACACTTCAAATCTTGTTTAGTTGTT
Source organism: Sequoia sempervirens (assembly GCA_007258455.2). Taxonomy (NCBI): domain Eukaryota; kingdom Viridiplantae; phylum Streptophyta; class Pinopsida; order Cupressales; family Cupressaceae; genus Sequoia; species Sequoia sempervirens. Next base: position 3,276 of record VDFB02164219.1, read on the forward strand.
TAAATAGCCACATGATCTTGAAAGCAAGTCTTGTATGCATACAAATACTATTTGAATTGTATGAGCATACGAAGCTGTCAAATTTTGTTTGGACAAGGAAAAATGGAGAGTATACAAAAGAATTTGAGCTCTCACTTTGTAGGTGTTGAAAAAGGTATCCATTGAATTAACTTCATGAAGGGCCGATTCATAATACAAATGAGCTCTTACACAAGTGCAAGTAGCTACTGCAAGATGCACTAGTTTTGAAGCTCGATATGAAGGGAGTAAGGTACATGAACTGGTCTAAAGAACTTCCAAAAGAGTGTGGTCTTCAGGTAATGCATCAAATGTAGAATATACACTATGTGGATGCATTGGAAAAACATCATCAAATTTTAGGCCAATGCGGTTGGCATGTATGAAGGCACCTATTGTACTAGCTGAAATGGGACTATTTGATATTTCAAGATACAAATTTTAGTGCAAATGCATGAGGATTCCCTCATGCCCGCACCAAGGATAGAGGAATCTATCGCTTAGCTTAGCACCTTCAAAAGCTTGAGGAACAATGGAATAAGGCAGGGTATACACATCCGTCTAAGCATAGAGGTTCCCAAAGGTGTATTTCCTGTAGAGAAGTGGGTGCACTTTGTCAAATATGGGCATCCACCAAAGCATCAAACATATTGCAGTGCACACACAAAATTTATTTATTGAAAAGGCTTTCAAAACTTTCAAGCAACTATATTTGGCAGTTGTAAAGGCTGTGCTCCAAACACTATTTTGTCATGCCCGCATCATATGAAGAGGATGCCCTAGTTCAAACTATGGGATGCTAAGTGCACACTCCACAGAATGGATTTGTTAAAAACTTTAGAAATTTTCAAGAAAATGCAATTGGCACATGTAAGGTTGGATGGCGCCCCTTGTCATAGCATCTACTCTATGGAGATGGCAGGTGAATCATTTCATAGAGTGCCTCTAAGAAATGTGATTTCAAGGAGTGCTCTAATAATGAACGTGATTAAAATTTGGGTTTCTGGGCTGAACAAAAGGTGAGCTAAACTCATCAAATATTCTAAATGTGTGTGCATTTGTGCAATGGAGGGCTCAAACCATATTTGTTTTGGATGCATGAGAAGAAAAGGGAAATTTGAACCTGTAGTAAAATGAAATGCTTCAAATAGTCAAAAGAAATCCTTCTTCGGCATGGCTAGCAAGTTGAGAGGAGCTCGATGGAAGGGTATACCCTGAAGAGAGGGGTGCCTCAAAAAATTCCAAGAAAATACATTTTCCAAATTTGTAATGCCTAATCTCATAAAGTTCATACATTTGGGGGAATTTTGACGTATTTTTTGTTCACAAGACCACCATTAAAAGCTGAAGGAAGAGGTTGATTCAATAATGAGAGGCATGGCTGCCATCAAAAGGGGAGGAATCTAAGGAACACTATATGCATCACGAAATGACTCAGGAAAACACTTTGAAGGCAGATAAGGCAACAAAAATTTGTATGCAAAAAATCAAAGGCACACAACCTCTTTTATAGGGTGCCCTATTAAATGTGGTCTCATGCAATGCCATAAGTACAACATAACAAAATGAATCTATTGAAAATGCCTCAAAAACTCTAAAGAAAATGCAAATGGCTATATTGGTATTTTAGCGTATATAATAAGAATCTATCACTAGTGTAAGACAAAGCTCTGTATGCTACACAGGATGCTGCCGCCATGACTAAGAATTGCAAACAAAGGATAACGACAAAGTAGATTAGTGCACAAAGCAAAGTGGAGGGACATCAACGGTAGAGAATGGAAAAAAAAATGCAGCAAGATCTTCATCGTTCCCCACTGGCTCATAGCTCTAAGTTGCACATTCATTAATGTCGTGAGACTGGCAAGAATGAGCCACGTGGCTTGTGGTGGGCCTGGGTGAATGAAGTGCATGGGAAAGTTTATTCTCTTTCCCATTTAATTAGCATTGCTTCAAATGCTTTTCAATGATTAAATGGTCCGATGAAACTTTTAAATTCATTTTATCATTTTAAAAGGGGCTAATATTTTAAACATTTGGAAAGGGCACGAATGGGTAAGTGAAGCGGGCCTGAGTTTTTAAAGTCAAAATGTGGCAAGCATTTAGTTATGCATTGAGAGAGATTTTTAAGTGATGGAGAAATTTTGGTGGATTTTACCATTTATTGAGGAGGAATTCTTTTTAAATATTTGTCCCATAGTTTAAAAGACAAGGCTTCTAAATAGGTGAGGTGGGTAATATTTAAAGTTTCCAAAATGAATAGACTAAATGACTCCACATCCTAAGGAAAAATATTTTTGAATGAGGTGAAAGAGTAAAAGATGGCTCAAGTTATTTTTAAAAGGGGAAGTTGCATAGTGCTGGCAGTGAAAGTATAAGATGAAATATATCAGAGCATGGGTAAAGTGATGTTGCCTGATAAAATACTTTGATTTTAAAGAGCATTGCCAAGTAAAATGAGAGGTAAAAATGAGGCTCACGTGAATTAAATATTGCCACATGCAATATTTAAATGGTTTTATTTTAAAGGAAAATATTTTAAATGTGAGCTGAAGGTGAGAATTAAAAGGTAAAGCCCCTTTATAAAGTCAAGTAATATTATTTGCTAGAGGTGAAAATATTTTGTAGCAAAGGAAAAATATTTTAAAATGCAAAGTAAGGATGCTTTACATGTTGTAGGTAAAGTATAAAGTGGAGGCTATTATTAAAGTTGAAAAACTTTAATATCTGAAAGTGCAAATTTAATGTGCAGCAAATAAAAGGCATAAGCAAAGGTGATATGAAGCTTTCAATGGGAGAACAATGATATTTTCAACTGTTGGGTGAATGGAGTGAATTTCTCCACATGGGAAAATATTTTGTTGATGAACAACTTGGAGCAAAGGCAGAATTGAGAGGCAAATTTTGTTGAAAGGAAGAGAGAGGAGATATGCTTTACAATTTTACTGATCAATAGGAATGAAGTTGCTAGATGTCTTCAATGGATCAACTTTTGGAGCCTTCTATTCTTCTATATCTTCTCTTCTATTGTCATTTGTAAAGGGTTCTCAATTCTTGTGTGGGGCTGGGTAGATAGAAAATGCTGAGTTCAAGTCATGAATTGAGTCTGTAAATCTGTAATTATTGATTTCATGAGTAAATATCAGCCAGTTAATGCAAATAAACCATGAATGTCTTCAAATTGTCTCCACATTCATGAATGACTTCAAATTGTCTCCATATTTGTACACATTTAGTCATATGAATTCAATAATACCAAGTATGTTTGAGTTTGTCATCTCAAATTTCCTGAGATTTTTTTGTCTATTCATGGTTCTGTTTTAATGAAATGGTTAAAATGCTTTGAGCAGATAATTGTGATTGTAAGTGTGCAGGTTGGATCTATAAGAAGAATTTGATTGACAATAGGAGAGGATCTGTTGATGTAATACATTAGTAGTTGTAAATCCATTGGTTGAAATCCATTTGTTGATGAATTCTCTTTATGAATTTGACTCAATGGCCCAGAATTAGGCATTGATCTATCATTTAGCTTTGTGCATTCTCAGAAACAAGTTTAAAATCAAAATAATTTTAAATCCATGTTGTTTGGTTGAATTTTAGTGTTCTACCTCCCAATTTCTAAGTGGGTGTTGAGAAACCAAGAATTTAGCCAGATTTGAGGTTGTCAATGCTTTCCTTGGTTTATTTTCATTAGGAATTATCTACTATAAAAAGCAATGTCTATGCATATTTGTATTAATTTTTATAGGAATTGTATAGGTTGACCAACCTTGGTCCTACAGAGCCAGAAGTGTAGGATATTTAATTCTTTGATTGAATCTTGTCAGTTGGCCAAATCCACCATTGAGTCTGATCATTAGGAAGTGGCTAGTCTATAGGATTCATTGGACTGTTCGATTTGGAATGCCAACAAAATGATTCCTTTACTGGGGAGAAACTTGAATATCCAAATGTAGATTTTTCTATTATAGATTCATATCATTTGCATTGATTCAATTATTTTCCATTCTAAATTTGGTTCAAATATTGAAGTAATTCAAACCTAGAGAAAGAATTTGTTGTAGTGAACCTAAAAGTTTCATGATATGTGGTATGCTCATGAAAGGGAAATCAAAACAAAAATTATCTATGAAAGAGCTTCAAACTATTTGAAGTTTAGTCCTCTAAGAAGAGAGGTGGTGACTCTATAATAAGAACCTATTGAAGAGGTGAATATAGTTCTAGATCTATAATATTTCCAGAACAATTTGCAGTAGCTGCAACATTTCTAGGTTTTCTTCACCTTTGGTTTTCAAGAAAATTGTGTATGAGAACCATATTTGAACATCTTAGAAATTTTGGTTCCCTACTGAGTGAATTAGCACTAACACAGGGAAATGATAGTAATATTGAATTTGCATGCTCCCATTTGTTGGATCTGTCATTTTAAATGCAATTGCAGTTCCATTGAAAGATTTTGTCTAGTGCTCAAATATTTTCTAGTGTGGATGGTTAGAGTGCATTTGTATATCCTCAGGATTTCCATCCATTTGCATTATCATATGTTTCAAGCCTAGGTTATCACCATGTCAAAAATTGTCATAGTAATCCTTCAGCCAGTTATGACTGTGATTATACATAATTAGTTGAGCCTTGATTTTCAAATATCCATGGATCATCAAGATAAAATAGCCATACCTATAGACACTTTGATACAACTTGTCAAGAAGTGTCAGAAGTCTGATAATCCTTGAACATTTGACACCCCAAAGTATAGGAACTTAAATGTTAACAAGCCTAAGATAAGGTTGGAATGGAAAGCTATATTTGAAAGGGGACTTAAAGAGATGGATGAAACACACTGAGTGTTTCTACAAGCCCAATTAAAAGATAATTATACTACATCTACTTGTCAAGTTAATGCACCTTCTGTCAATTCCTTTGATTCATTGTGTGCTCAATTAGAATTGTCATGGGTTGATTATAAAACAGAGAGTATGCCAACTCAAGTCTATAAGAAGATTCCTAGATTTAATGGATACAATGTTTGTGAAGGAGATGCACATGTCGAAAGTTTTTCTAGCTTCATGGAGAAACATTCATTTGGATATTAGGATATGTCGATTAAATTTTTTGTTAGATCTCTTGAGGAAAAAGCAAGGGATTGGTACCTAAGTTTTCCTGAGAAATCTTTTCCTTGTTGGGATAAATTAGTGAATGCTTATAGAAGATAATTTGCAAGAGAACCTTCTGAAATTGTCATGAGGTTAAAGCAGATTAAAAAGAAAGATGAAGAGTCAAGCATTGATTTCAATCATAGATTTGTTGTTGCTCTTTCACTAATCCTGGAAATTTTTAGACCTAGTACTCTAGATTGTATCCATATGTATTTTAAAGCCTATGTGGAAGGATCAATGCATTATTAAATGATTTTAGAATATTGAGTATGCAGATGGCTTATACATTTTTAGATAATTTGGAGAAATAGAGGAATGAATATGTGCAAAGTTTTCTCTCTTCAATTGTGGGAAAACATGTTGATGAAATTAGCAGTTGTGTGAGTACAAATGATCAGAGGTCTTCAGACAAGTGCACACTTGAGAAGGTTGAAGAAAAGAATGATGTATCATTGAGTGATGAGAAATTTGTCTTTTAACAACTTACAAAAGAAGTGTACCCAAATGAAAATTACAGCTATGATGATGAAAGACATGATGAGGTGAATGAGACATTTGAACTCTCTTCGATATGCTCTGAGAATCCACAAATGGAGAGCAAAATTTTTGTAGCAATTGAAGGATGCAATGATGCAAACAACTTCTTGAATGATCCTCTTAGTTCAAATTGTGTTGATGATGTTTTCCCTTCAAGTAATCAGTGTGATGTTGCAAAGAACAATGGGATTCCATGTTTTCTGAGCCAAGAATATGATGAGGGATATGAATTGGATTTACTGTTTGCAGAGGATATTTGCAATTAGCAATGTTATGGTACTATTGATCATCTCAATTCTACATGTGTTGAATGTAGCTTTGATACAAGTCTTCATAATGAGACAAAGGAATTTTCTGATTTAGGAAATGCTCTTGAGAGTGTCATTGTATTAGCTATAGATGACAAACTGAGCAATGAATTTCAGTTGACAATATTAACCATAAGCAGCTACAATGAAGAAATCACTGATGGTTTTTAGTTTGACAGTGAAGATGTTTGTGTCTATTCTCAAGAGGATGTAAATGACAAGCTCAATGAAGATAGCCAGTCTAATGTTGAAATGAGAAAAGATGTGGATTGTTGTTATGACACCCCAAAAGTGAGTAAGAATGAGAAAATAGACAACCTATTCTCTGTGACAAATTGTGACCATGTTTTTGACAATGTTGTTAGCAATTCAATCTCCTATGATTGGGGAATCCCTATTTATGATCATCCCATTGAGTTTTCAAACTTTGATGATAATGACATCATGAAATATCATAATTTGCAATTTGATAATGCATTCAATTCCAATAAAGGTCAATGAGAGGAAGTGTTTGAAAGAATGGATCAAAGCAATGATCTATTGAGTTGTGAACAAATTTCAAATCTGTTGACCACTGAATATCAGAAATGTGCACATGAAGACAACTCTCAGTTGTTGTGTGCTTCTCACATTGACTTTGATAGTGATGATGGTTTTCAAGATGCAAGGTATGATGCATGTTTTTTTTATTCTCCCTCTAACTATGAATCAGCTGATCATGATGATGACAATGTGAATGAAGACAAGCAGCCGTTTGATGGAAATGATGAATTATAGGATGAGTATGAAAGTTTGATTATTGATGCAAACTCAGAAATTTGTTTTGATGAGTTTGAAGTAGCTAATAACCATGAGGATTGCATATCTAATGAGCCAAGTTTTGAAGATTTAAATGTAGATTTGGAAAAGTGTCCATTTGTTGACCTAAATGAGCCTAGGCATGAGTCTTTTCATGTGGATGTTGATGTTGACTTCAATGAAAAATTAGATTATCTTTCTAAATCAAAATTGTTCATTGTTGAGCAAACTAGTGATGTTGAAGACGATGACATGATATGTTCAGAGGATTAGAAATCTTTGATGATTCTCAATACCAACATGATGGAGGACAATTACAGAGTGTGACAATGCATGAATCTCTTTACATACACTTGTAGATAGTTTACATGATGAGCAAGATCTTCTAGTAAGTTCTTGTGATGGTTTCACCTTTGATATACAAAATAGTAGCCAGATTGAGCCTAATTGTACCAGCCATAAGGAAAAATATGAGTGCTAATTTTTTCAATTGGGAGAAGTTTTTACAAAATGTGGCAATGTGCAAGACATTGAAGAAAATTGTTTTCAGCTTGAGAGTGATTTGTATGATGAAAATGATAAGTTTTTGCCACATGATAATCAACATTTTGAGAGTGTGTTTGACTTTCAAATGCATAGTGATTATGAATATGTTGATAATGCTTTATATGATTGCTTGTTCAGAGGTACCAACATGTTTAATCAGGTAGAGGTCTATGATCAGGCTATGCTTTCATATGGTCTTGATCACTATCCTCATATGTTGCCACTTGATATAAAATCAGAGAATGAAGAATGTGGTAGTGATGTGGCCTATTTGATTTGGCTTCCATGTGATAACAATTCCAAACAAGGAGCAAGTTTCCACTTGCACAAAAGCAGCCTGATACTTATGTTTGCACAAATGTAGTCACTTATGTTGTTGTGGTTTGACAGAAGCAAGCATGAGTTGAGGGATTTCAATTCTTTTATCAAATTGGTGTTTGATAGAGGTAAGAATTGACTCCAATTTTTCATTTGGTGGCTTGGGGTCACCAGATGAAGTTGAAAAAGAAGGTTGAATAAAGGAGTAGTTTGACAACATCCAATGGACTTGGTATTTGGTCTACTCCCCAGAGATCTAGATTCTTGTTATGCTCGTAGGGGGCATACATCCCCAGTTAGATCCACTATTGGAACCTTCAAATTTTGCAAATTTGAAATTCCCATATTGAAAATTTTTCCTCTGCACTCTTAGAAGTGCACTTGAGAAATCTGCCTAAGTGACCTACTTTGGAGGGTCATAATTTGGTGCCTATTGATTTTCGTGCCAAAACCATCTTTAGACTCATTCAAATGGCATATGTGAATGTGCATGTCAATTTTTTAGCTTCCCACAATGAGTTTTGATATGGTTTTGAAAAGTGAACCTAGAGGGTTTTGGCACTTTTCTGATGTTTACAAATTATTTGTTTTGCAAAGTAGCCTCCCATTTGAGCTTTCATTTTGCAACTGGATGATTTTAAATTCAAAACGATTGTTGTTCTCCATTATTCATACCAAAATTTTCTCCCATGTCTCGTTTTAGAGCCTCAACATCTGATTTGTTATTTTTATCAGGGCAAAACCAAATGCAATTTGTTCAGTTTTGCACTTGCATTTTTTGAAACCTTTCAGGGAGGTCAACTTTGACCTTTAATATCTTTTGATGAGTGGTGATTCAAGAAAATTCCTCTTTCAAATGTGCTCACTATACCAAAATGGTTTGGTGTGTCCGGTGGGAGTTTTCCAGGAGTTGATTTGATATTTTTTCAATGAGGTGATTTTGTGAGTTTTAATTGGTTCTGAACATGTTGCAAAAAGTTCAAATGAGAAACTTTGACAATGAATATATTTCACCTCGTGATCTATTTCTCTGAGCTTTCTTTTTCACTCCATTCTTGGGTCAGATGTCTACATGCCTGCGAGTTTTCGTGACTTCACAAGGTTGTTTGCCTCGTTTTCTAGGGCAATTCCAAAGCCTACTTGGCCAATTTTTCTCACTATTTAAATATGCTAGAAAATGAATTTTAATGGGAACCCATTTAATTTTTTTCATCTCTAATGCATTCAAAAGTTGTCTCAGAATAATTTGAGCATAAAATTTGTTTGAAAATGAAATATTTTTTTAGTCGGGCCCACTTGGGGACTTGACATGCTTTGCACCATTGTGGAATGCTTTGAAGGGAAATATTTCAGTCATGGTTGTAAGAACATGTGGATGGTGGTTTTTCAATCATTGTCCTTGTAGTTTGAAAATGTAAATGATTTATGTGACAAGGATGTTTAATTAAAATGTCATCAAGCATTGGGGAACTGTAGAATAGGGGGATTCGCTATTCATGACTTCTCTTCATTCAGAGAGCCTCACAAGGAGAACTACCCTAATCTACCTCAAGAAAAGTGATGAGAGTTTTAGAATCTGAAAGAACGGATCACAAAGATTTTTTGGAAAGACTATCTAGCTCTCGGCCAAAGGACGTTGGTGCAGGAAACAGATGACAGTGCTATGCATTGGCATCCCAAAGGAATGATGTTGTCTCGTACAGACCAAAGAATGAGAATGTCTCAAAAAATAGCAAGGTGAATGCTTCTATCCTAATTACTAAGAACTTACAGAATATAAGGAAATAACAAAGTGTAGTAGAACTAAAGTAAAGTAAAGAATAAATGATTAAAGATAAGGAGTAGAAAGGAAAGAAATACTTACAACCACATGAGTGATGAAGCCTCCACCAAATGAATTTCTTCAATACCTGCAAGCATGATATCTAAAGAGAATGTTGGGGCTGTATAGGGGTTTGCCTCAGTCAAACTCCAGTTTTGGTCTTCCCACCTCCATAGAAAGCCAAGAAGATAGAGAGAAAGAGAGAAATGAACAAAGTGTGTGGTGAAAGAAAAACCCTCTCAAGAGTAGAACCCGCACCACTAAGTAAGTGTGTGATAAAAGTAAACCCTGCTTGAGGAGGAGAACCCGTATCACAAAATAGGTGATAAAAGCAAACCTTGCTTGAGGACAAGAACCTGTATCACCAAGTAAGCATGCAAATAGTAGGGGATATGGAATCCCAAGATGCTCACAAGCATGAAGCAAGGGAAATAGATGCAAGAACCAAGTGGGGTACAAACAGTAGTGTAATTGAAGCTTGAGAGAGCTTGGAGCTGCTACCACAAGCTATATTAAGCTATGCAAGCAAAATAGCAAGAGTAAGAAAGGAGAAAAAGGTGAGAGCTAAAGCTAGGAGATTTAGAAGACCAAAATAGATGGAAAGAATGGAATAAAAAGGTAGAAAAGAAGCTTCCCAGGCGGTTATAGGGAATCTCGAGTCATTTCCACCAAAAAACTTAGCTGACAAGTGGAAAACATGCTTAGAAACGATCATCTAAGTGTTGACACGTCGTAGGACACTAGCGCAGCGCATGGATGTTTGCACGACATGCTAGTGTCTAGACATGTCATGCTACAAAAAAACGCAAACAAGAAAAGCACCAAGTCCGACACAAAGCTGACACGCAAGGGTGGCTACTAAAAAGGGGTGTTGGAGCATCTTGAGAGGGAGAAAGGCTAATGCAAGGGTTAAGATGAACCTACTCAAGATGCTAAGGGAGTGGACACTAAAGCGGATGCAAGAATATATGCAAAATTAAAAGGGGTGTCATTTTACAATCATACATTCTTCCCCCACTTTAGTTGGCATATTAATCTACATTAATATGCACGCTAAAGGAGATCTACGAAACATAAATAACATCATATGCCAAAAGGATACTATAGAGGAAGAAGGTAACTCTTTGAACCAAAGACACATGCCCCTAGTCTTATGATCTACAAAACCAATATATTAGACAAGAAAAACCTTCACCAGATAGCAATGTCAAAGAATAAAAAGCTAAAGGATTTGAGTCAGCAAAGTAAAGAGACCTCAATGTAAATGGTTGTCTCAGTACTATGTGTCATCCCCAACACGTAGTATAATTTTAAGATGAAGAGAGAAGGAGCATATACTCAGGATGAAGAAGGTGTAGGTCTTCAATCCTGTATATACAAGAGAGAAGAGAAAGATAGAAATGAACAAAGCGCATGGTGAAAGCAAAACCTGCTCAGGAGTAGAACCGTAGAACCCGCACCACCAAGTAGGAGTGATAAAAGCAATCCCCACTCAAGGAGGAAAACTTGTATTACCAAAGGTAGGTGATAAAAGCAATCCCTGCTCAAGGAGGAAAGCTTGTATCACCAAAGATAGGTGATAAAAGTGATCCCCACTCAAGGAGGAAAACCCGTATCTCCAAGCATAGGTGATAAAAGCAATCCCTACTCAAGGAGGAAAACTCGTATCACTAAATAAGGAGCTCTACATGTTTTTGATCCTATAGAGAGGTATCCCCCAAGATCTATCACATGGAGGAAACCTACGAAAGCAGACTCCGCTGAGACAAAAAATAGCCACATAGGCAAGTAAGCGGATAGTGACGTGGACCATCAATAGACTAGAAGGATTTCAAAGGGGTCCCTTGGGAACCCTTCAAAAGAAGAGGGGTCCACTCAAGGGACGCACTGTTTGAAAAGTGAGGTCTAGTCAAGCTACCCCCAAGCTAGATGCAAAGTTATGAAATAGGTCCAATCAGGCTACCCCCAAGCTAGATGCCCATGAATTCATTTGAAAGGAAAAGCTTTCAAAGAGGTCCCTTAGGAACCCTTCAAAAGGAGAGGGGGTCCACTCAAGGGACACTTCATTTGAAATACAAAGAGGAGAGGGGGTCCTTAAGAAGGATGCAGACCCCTGAAATGAGCTACCACTGCCCCCAATATACAGGGGAGGAGAACCATGTAGGATACTTCAAGCATGTAGGATACTTCAAGCATGAAGGATAGACGTAGATATCAATATCACTTGTCATGTGAAGAAGAGGTAGGTGCATCAGCAGATAACTAAGTGATGGCACCTAAATCATGAAGTTGCATTTTATCCTTTAACACTTTACATTCACTAGTGGAATGGCCAAGCACTCAATGGTATGCATAGAAAGAAAGTTTATCATGTTCATGAGAATTCTTGCATGTAGGAAAAGGAAGAGTAATCGAGTGGGCTATTAGAAGCCAAAAAAAAATACACTCTTGCTTAGATAAAGGGTGAGGAGGAGGAAGCAAGTCTTTCCCTTGTGGAGAAAATTTTGACTTCTCACAAGAAGAAGGCATGAATGTAGAAAGGAGAGGAGGATCTTCATAGAGAGCATTATTCTGGCAATGAGGATCAGACCCCTCTACGAGATCACCATCATCTTTCCTAATGGGACTACCAACATTAACCTTCTTAACATAAGTGTGATCATCTTCCTCAGAAGGAGGATCAACACCAAGAACATTACAATTTTCATTCACCTTACCCCACAATAGAGAAGAGTGATCATCTTCGATAGCAGGTTTCGATGATGTTGTTGGAAGGTCTAAGTGGATCGGGTAGACTTTATATTCCTAGATAGTAAATTCTAGAGAACCCCAATCATCATCAAGACATGCACTCTTTTGAGAAGAGATAGGAGAAAACTTGAGATTTCTTACTTCAAAAGGATCTTCCTTAGGGACATTTATCTCAAGAGTATACTTTGTAGTAGATATTGTTGGAGTAAACATTGACGTAGTGGAAGATACTGCTAGAATTGACTATGGACGCCACCCAAGATCTATGGACCAAATAGAAAGCACAAGAAGAGAGAGAAAGATTATGACAAGAATAAACTGTATTCAATGTTATTAATATGATATGACTGATTATGATTGATTACAATGAGAAAGACCCCTTGGTTAAATAGCCAAGGTGAGAACATAGAAGGGCATAATATTATGACAAGTGTCAGAATCTTATGACATGAGACAACTAGTAACACTTATCACTCCACCAAAGATGGAGAGATAATCACATGATGTGTCCACAAAAAAGGTGGAAGTGATGAGGTAATGACATGTCAAGTCCACCAAAAGTGGAAATTCTCCAACAACCTCCTATGTGGTCCCTAAGTAAACTTAACTAAGGTGTAATTATGACCTAGGACAAGGTACAACACATTTAATTACACCAACACCCCCCCTTAAGTGCAACTTAGGGAGAATGTGCACAAATGAAAACAATGCAAGATGGGTCCTGTCTACTAGGCCATGTTAGGTATCCATGTACAAATGCAATGCAATCTCTCACAAGTGAGGAAAGAGAGAAAACCTCATGGGAAAAAATCCCCCTCAAAAGAGAGATGAAATACAAATATAAATACTCTCAATGAAGAATGAGAAGGTAAAAACCCCATATGAGAAAAAAGACCCTCCCATAAGAGAGAGTAGAAGATAGACAAGGTAGCCCCCCCTCAATGTTGAGTCTCCTTGCAATGATGGTAGAAGCTCAACATTGAATGTTGAAAGATGATCAATCTTGCGGTCTTGTTCCTCCTTAGGAAGAAACATAACTAAGGATATATCACGAGGAAGTCATGAAGATGGATGATGTCGATGATGTCTCACGAAGCATGCTCAAGTGTCTCCATGTCGATCACGAGAAAGATGGACCACTCAATCAGTTCTAGGCCACATTGATGAAGAGGAAAACCCAACATCTAGTAGAGAAGAATGTAGAGCACTATCCAAAGACAAAGATATCCCCTCTGAAGACAAAGAAGCCTCCTCCAAATGCTATCCAAAAGTATCCACACTCACGCCAAACTGTGAAGAATGATCATGTAGAGAATGAACAAGAGGGTCAAAGTGTTCCCTCACAACAACTGAAGAAGGTTCATCTTCATCAAAGAGAAGATGAATGTCATCAAGAGTGTCCTCCAAATTAGAAAGATGAGACTCCACAAACAAGTCTGAAATACCTGTTAGGAAATCATCCAAAGTAGCCATATCTGGAAGACAATGTATATTCTGCTGCACTGAATCACTAGGAGTCAAAGAAATTGAATGCCAAGTATCCAAGTGCAATAGTAGGTGGAGGAGATGATGAAATGTCATGGCTTAAAATTTGGATCTAATGTGAGGTATGCCCAAGTTCAAAAATCCAAATGTCTCCTCGGAATCATAGTTGTGATCAACAGTCGAAGGAACATTGTCACCATCAGAAGCAAGCTGTGCAAAGGAATACAACCGAGATGAATGATTAACCACCCCAGTAGCAATAATCTCTCTAGTCTCCAAGTCATGAATGATAACAGAATCAGGAGTGAACTCCACAGTTCTCCCATCTCCACCATGTGTAATCTGATAAATGGAAAGTAGATTGTTCATCAAATGAGGAACACACAAGACATCCTGAAAAGTGTTTTCCCCAATGCTAATAGATCCCTTCCCTGTTACACTCATATATGTATTGTTTCCCATCAAGATAGGAGACATAGAACAAGGTTGAAATGAAGAGAAGATAGTTTGTGAAGATGCCATATGATGTGACGCTCCTGAATCTAGAAGCCATCTTCCTGATCCTGGACTTGAATGAGCACAAAGAGCTTGTCCTTTATATCCTAATGTTTGACCTTTGTCCTTTTTAGACTGTTTTGAAGTGGAAGGAGAAGAAGATTAGGACATTCTAGAAAGGCAAATCAATGTGATTCTTGTTGAGAAGATTCTTCAACTCATCGATATCCTTCTTATAACAATAGTGTTCTTCATGTCCATCCCATTGCTTGCAATATGCACAAAAAGGTCTCTCCTTCTTAGATGTTTCTCCTTTTGATGATGAGGACTCTGATTCTTTATGTGGCTTGTTCTTTTTCTTCTTTTGCTTCTTATCAAGATTCCCTGATTCTTTCTGTACCTTAGACTCATTAGCCACCAATGCTTGTGGTTTGGAAGACTTGATTAGACCCATGTTCATTAACTTAGCTTCCTCTTGGATTAGCAGATTTGCAAAGTCATCAAACTTAGGATCAACATATGATGCTCCCATAGAAAGTCGATGGGTATGAAAGCCAGAAATAAACACTGAATACTCAAGACCAAGCTTGGATAACACATTCAGAATCAATTGTAAATCCTCTTTTTCAATAGTGCATTCTTTCAATTGTGTTCTTAGTTGCTTGATTTTGGAGATGTAGTCTTGGATGTGGTCAAAACTTTTAGGATCAAGATTCATCAAATCATTATCAATCTGATAGCCTCTAATCTTATCTGTTTTACCATACAATTTCTCAAAAGTCTCCCATACCTCTTTAGGTGAATTACATGATTCAATATGAAACTGCAAATCAAATGAGACTAATGAACATATGCATCCAAGTGTTTTCTCACGATCAATCTCCCACATTGCCAATTCTTTAGCATCGGTAGGTTTTTGAATTGTGTCCTTTAGATGACCTATTAGACCTTTCATCATGAGATAGTTTGATACTTATTTTCTCCATGTAGCATAATTATGTGGATTTAGGGGTTCAATTTGAGATCTCCCCATTGCAAGAACACAAACCAAGCAAAAGAATGCAAGCAATCACTACAAGATTACCCCCCAAAATCACTCAATCAAGAAACCCCCCAAGCAATATCTGATTTGGCACTTTATATTTAGTGCATTTACAATTGCCACTTGCCAAAAACAGTGAAGTGTTCTTTGATCTTAGTGCTTACAAATGCCAAAATAGGCCACAATATCAAGTACAATTTTTGGTACAAAATGAGATCAATCTAATCATACCACTAAGAAATACAGGAAAAATCATGCACTTTCAAAAAAAAATTGCACTCAAAAATGTTGCAGAAGTAGGAGCAGATATGAGCTCCCAAAGTTCCCAAAATGAGAATGAAGCAGCAACACACCTTGAGAATCTACAAATT